>JAPEVG010000428.1:0-28560 GCA_029747595.1 Trametes cubensis
CATACGCAGCGCGCTGGACGTGCTTGCGGACCAAGCGGCGCAGGAGCAGGAGCGGCGGCCGTCAATTGGGCCTGCGAGTCGGCGGGACAGTGAGAGTGAGAGCAGAGAGGCGGAGGCGGAGGACGGGATAGATGACGACGGCGAAGACAACGACGCGACCGCCATGCGAGCTACGATGCGAACGCCCACGCCCACGCCCACGCCAATACAAACATCAACACCGATGGCGCCGATCGCGGCCGACGACGTCTTTGTGGCTGAGCAGGCGGGCTCTTCGCTGCCTCACACGGGAGGCGAATCATCCGCAGAAGCCCACGGAGAGCGCGATCAGGAACGCGAAGACGCGGCGGTCGACCCTAGTGCGGCGCCTCCGAGCCAAGGCTGCGAGCCTGAGCCTGAGCGTATCCGACGACCAGACGTCAACACCCCGCCGCCCAATACAGAATTGGAAGAGCCTGCAGCAGAACAGTTGCCGCAAGCAGCATCGCCGCTCGATTCCCCGTCTCGCGCGCAGCACACCATCTCTGGCGAGGAGAGACGAACTTACGTGCCGTCCGAACACGGCAGCCCTCGAGCTCAAGACGTTCAAGCTCCCGTCGTGACGGTCGTCACCAAGCCTGGTGTCGTCGCTCCGCAGACAGAGACGCCTACACAAAGTTCTGTCGATATGGCTGTTGCTCCTTCCGAGCCTTCTTCAGCCCATCCACCGCCACCGCCACCTGCTGCGCCTGACCTCGAACTGGAGAGCGGGGACGAGGACGCGGAGGGCTCGATCGATGAAGAGGTTGATCACTTGAAGTGAATCCTCGTATATAGTACCATATATCTTGCTACATCTTTGTAAACCGTATTTTCTTGGTTGGGAGAGCCGTGCCATGTCTTGTCTATGCCTGGAATTGCATTGCCACAAATACGCTCTTCCTCGTAAAACACCGCCAATCTTGCAGGCACCTCGATATTTGCCGCGTACCTTCCAAAATCGGATCCGCGACCGAATAGACGCCGAACGGGCGCGGGAATCGCCGTCGATAAGGTTCTCGCTTGAATTCGCCCTCGTAAGCGGTAAGCCTAGCTAAAGTTCATCTTGAAGGGACTTCTCTGAGGTAAGCGCTCCCTTATCGGCCGATAATCACCTAAAAGGCGAAGTATAATTCCCTGCTCTGGCTCTGGAGCGCCCCCTCAATGCGCTGCTGGGCCCATGGAAGCTCAGGGCCGGTGGGGCAGCTTGGCTATGCAGATTCTAAGGATTCCTTGGAATCCTTTGCCTTGTGGACGATAAAAAGCGGATGATTGGGGGTCGNAAAAATGCAAGCCCCCAAGCTGCCCCCCCTTTCCCCCGCCACACGTCCGCTCTCAGCTTTTGCGCCAAAGTCCGGTGCTGGATATGCCCAAATCAGGAAACCGCGTGTCTCTCGGCAAGTTGGCCCGGGGCTACCGCCGGAGTGAGTATTAGAACTACACTCTCGAGGCGGTTCGCCCCTGGGTCACCCTGCTGAGGTGTGGCAGGAGAGGCTGAGGATGCTAACGCTGTTTGCGCTAGGGTACGCCGAGGTGTTTGGGTACAACATCTCACTGGAGGCGATGCGCACGTTGCACGGGGAGCTCGTGAACGAGTACGGCGCGGACAAGTACAAGTTGAAGAACCTCCAGAACTGGTTCTCGACGGAGCGGAGGAAGCGTGACCGCGCTACTGGGCCTGAGGTAATGAATTTATGAGCAAACACAACCTTAACACATCTGACATTATTTCCACGTCTTCGAATGCACGCAGGCTCGCCCCCTGGCGGAGTTGCCGCCGTTGCAAATCAGGTTGTCGGCCCTCGCGCCACGGCATTAAGCGCCCCAAATGCGGTTGTTTGGCGCAGAAGGTCTTGCCAAACAAACGTCCTAAAATGGATGCGGTGGACATTTTCAGCGGGCGCTTGTGTCTCATTACCTACGCTTCCCGTCTCGACTCTCCTTTCTTGTGGCTTTCGTACGCTGTCGCTCTCACTCTGTCTAGTATAGCTGGCGTACGATAAAATGGGCTCTTCGTCGTCCCCTGCTAAGCACAAAGCGAAGCGTGCGGAAGCTGCGTCTGCGTCCGCACCTACGGCCTCGGCCTCAGGCTCGAACTGTAGTTCAAGCTCATCCTCTCTACCTGCGTCTGTTTCTGGCTTCACTGTCTTGCCGATCGCGTACTCAGCATCAGCAACGCATGTCATCTACGCCCGCGCACACTCTGCGCCCAAACAGAAGAACGGGAAGGGGAAAGGAAAGGAGAAGACTGCGGCGCTGCCCGAGGGGCGAACGGTCTTCCTCGTGAACGTGCCCCCAGATGCGACCGAGCGCGAGCTGACGGTGCTCTTCAAGTCGTGTGGGACGGTCGAGCGTGTGGTGTTCAGCACTGGAGGCAGTGGGATCGCGTCGCAGCCGGAGGAGGTGATCGAGAACGATGAGGACAGCGAGGACGAGGAGCAGGGTGAGGATGGTGCGGAGTCGCAGGGCGAAGAGGATGAGGAGGCAGATTCAAGGCCGAAGAAGAAGCGGAAAGTAGCGGAACCTGAAGGTCCGAAGGTCGTTCCATTACCCTCTCACTCATTACGGACGCTGCGGCGAACGGGACATACGGCGTATGTCGTATTCCTCGACTCTTCCTCGTTGGAGCGCGCCCTCAAGCCTCCACAAAAACCATACGCCTGGCCTGTCGACAAGGAGGCGCCGCACGGCCTCGCACACTACACGGCGCTGTACTCCGCGCTGCGGCCACCGCTTGACGTCGTTCGCGCGCACGCGGACTCGTGGATGGAGGCGTTCGAGCACGAGCAGGCGAAGAAGAAGCAGGAGAGCAAGTACCGCAAGGGCGAGGCGATTGTCGACGAGGACGGCTTCACGCTCGTCACGCGCGGGGGTGCGTACGGGAAGACGCTCGGGGGCGGCGTGGGCGTCGCGAGCAAGCAGTTCCAGGAGGAGCAGGCGGGTGGGACGGGAAGCAAGCGCCGCAGGAAGGAGAAGAAGGAGAAGAAGGAGAAGGAGGCGTTCTACGCTTTCCAGATCCACGAGAAGAAGCGAAAAGGTGCGGTCGTCTGTGCGACTCGCGTGCGGGACGTTGCTCATATCTTGCGCTATCTCTGACAGAGCTCATCGACTTGAAGGCCAAGTTCGAGGAGGACAGGGCGAAGATCGAGAAACTCAGGCAGACGAGGAAGTTCAAGCCGTATTGAATTTGCTCGTTCGTATCGCTGTCTCTTCGTCTCCTGTATCCTACTAATTTATGCGTTATCCGCAGCACGTCGATACCTTGTATCCTTCTAGTGCACTAGATAGTTGTGACAGCGCATGCCGACGCATCGCGCGATGTCCGCGCTATGAAGGCCGCTGTAGTTCTCAGGACAACCCGCAAATTCGCTCGCAAGAGCTCCCCGTTGACGTCGCGATAAGATAGTATCGCGACATGGGCGGGTAAGTGCAGGAGACGACCGGTACCGGACGTATTCTCAGCCTTAGTTCGCGAGAAGCGCACCGCGCCGCATGCTCACCTGTGAACTTGCGGAATGTGCTATCATGTCTGGTGAGTTCCGAGAAGTGCGATGGTATCGCTGAACATGAAGACGAGTTTTACGGGGGAAGGCATTGCGAGTCGTTCATAGCATCATTCGCGCGTAAAATCCTTGCAGGGAGGAGGAGCGGATGCATGGCCCTAAGACGAGAAGCATCAGACGGAGCCGCAGTTAACGCGACGGAGGAGGGCAAGGCACGAGATCGGAGGTGAGATCTGCGAAGAGACGGAAGCCCACATGACGTTCGTGGACAGTCTGAGCTGAAGCTGGCTGCAACTGGTCTGCCGTGAGCTTCGGAAACGAATCCTCTCCTTTTGTCCACTTTCTCGCTTCAGCCACCGCCATATATAACGTGGTGGCGAACGTCGGCCCTCTGTTCCCAACGCCGTCGTCCTTGTCCAGCCTCGTCCGTCCCTTTCTACTTGCTCATTTCGACTGCCCAGACCACCTAGCAGACATTCCCGCGTGAACCGGCGGCCGTGCCAGTGACATCAGTGTGATCCAACCGTGAGGAACCCCGTGCCCGCCGGGAGCGATATCTCAAACAAATTCATCCCCCAAGCGAAAACGATCGTTCCCCGCTCAGGTTAGCGTCGTGATGCACCCCTCACTCGGGCATAGCGTCGCGACCATACTCACGACCAAATGTTCTTCGCAGGCGACCCTCGTACCGCGTTGTGCTCGCCCTTCCGTCTCTCTCTTGCTTGTCTCTTGTTGTCACTCTCTGTGCGTCGTGCGGATGCGCCCTGGATCATAGCACGCACAGGCAAGCCAGGCGAACGGCCAGTGCGCGGTGCTACCCATAGACGTCGCTCGTAGGAGCCAGCTGGGGTTCTCTCTAGTAGCATGCGGTATGCCATGTCGCATCCTCGTGGCGTTTTGCACATACTGACTCACGATCGCATTCGCTGGCAGAGCTGTTGCTCTCGATCTCTTCCACCTGGATGCTCAGTATTTCGAGGACCTCTTCGTTGTGCGGTACGTGCGCTGGATAATTGATGGTCAGGAATATGTGCATGATGTTCACGATGCTACTTGCAGGTCTCTTAGTATCGCTGGCTATATTATCCTCCTGTACGAATGCGTCGCTTCATTCCCCGATGAGGTCAGATCGATTTGCAAGCGTAATTCGATGGCATGGCTCACTTGTTGAATGCAGGTGAAATATATCTGGCCGACACCCTGGTCGACGGTCAAGGCGATATACTTGGCGATTCGCTACGGGAACCTGGTGCTAATAGGGTTGACGAACGCACAGCTTGCTGGCGTCTGGTGGCTCCCTTCGCGCACGGTGCGTTGTACGTCAATCGAAGCTGCACGCAGCCTAATTGACGTGCCCCTTACTGTAGTTCTGCTTCCGTGTCACGCTCGGCCTGTCGTTCCTGCAGTTTGCGTCATACGCTTCCGTCCATGGTGTGCCTCCTTCGTCTTCTCCCATTAACCGCCGCCAGGCTTATGAGAGTCTAGTCCTCGTCCTCCTTCGAGCATGGGCAACATGGGGTAGGAAGAGGTGCATGTTGAGGCTGCTAGTCGCCCTGTTCTCTATGTACGCGATCGCGAGCATCACTTTCCTCGCGTATGGCATAATCGAAGCAGGCTGTACGTATGCCTTTACTCAGTCACAGTCCCACAAGGCACTCAATCCGAGGTAGACGACGCGTATCCTCTCTCCCCAATCACGCGGACGTGTATCGGGATTCTACCACGTGAGTTCTGGAACACATCGTCACTGATGTGCATCGAACTGAATCGCTTGTAGCATTGGCTGTGAGTGCTTCGCGAGCGATACTCGAATTTCTTCCTTAACATACCATTCAGTGGTTGTTATGGATTCCTAGGTGCGCCGAACGTGGCCATTTGTCTTGTGAATTCCGGACTCATTCTTCCGTTCGCAGCCTTCTCCTAGAATGCGCCATCTTTGCTCTGACGATGGTGTCGATACGACAGTATAAGGTGCATCGCCGGTTCAGCGAGCAGCCTCCGCTTGTGCAGATAATTTGTCGCGATGGTTAGTGCTGAGATCCTTCCCCCATCGATTTTTCTAACATATTGTTACAGCGGTTGGGTACTTCTTAGTACGTCATCCTGTGTAATGGTAGAACGTCTAGAATAAGCCATGCTGAACAATTGCAGATTACCCTGTTCAGCAACATATTCAACATCCTTGTGTGGTACGTTGGGTCGTGTTTTGTGGCGAGGGGCAACCACACTCACAGATTTCTCAGGGCGCAGGATGCAAACGTAAGCATCACGACTCACCGATTCGCTAGCCCTGAAGGTCATGTACTCACTCACATCATAGCGCCCACTGAATATGCTCTCGAACTCGTGCGTACTGCGTCGCCATCCCTCGTATCCGCTAACCGTGTCTGCACTCCACAGCTTTACGTTGTGCCTGATGAACGTCGCCGCCCAGCGACTCGTGCTCGACCTCCGAAAAGACACGGACTTCGACGGGCTCTCAACGACACGCGTCGGGCGCGAAGTCGAGCGCGCTATCGAGGCTCTCCCGCGGTCACGCTCGCCCAGTCCGATAGTCTTCGTCGAGGTGGACAGCGCGGCGTATCTGCAGGCTCGAGCTAACACAGCGCTAGGGCGGAGCTCGTATCTGAACGAGAGCCATGCACCGGTGCCGATGACATGGAGCTGGGGCGAGGTCGCGCTGGAACTCGTGGCCATGGAGGATACGGTGACTAGTGAGGACAGGACCGTCGAGGTGTGAGCTGCTGCTACTCTCGACGATGTACGATTAGGGTTGGATGGGTCGCCGCGGGAGACCATACCATAGAGCATGCGACGTCGCTAAAACATACCTGTATATCTTGCTAGACGGCATCCTACATATACCATGCACACATTCACTTCCTGATCTTCTGCGCACGCCACGCTCGCATCTCCATCCGTCCAGACGCTCATTGCGTCGCAGCGTCAACTTGGTAATACAGAGATTACACGGCTTCCTCTAGCATCCTACATCCAATCTCCGGCAGCGTGGGTCATATCGTTCCTGTAAGTTAGCACATCGCAGTCCATCCATCCAGCTCCTTGGGCCCCGGACCGTCTAATCGTCGTACCCAGGCGGGTTCTCATCGGGGATATCGCCCGGCGCATAGGGCGTCGACGCACCGCTGGGCCCCGGGGTGCTATACGCAGCTGCATGCACGCACACGCCCACGACACGCACACGGTCAGCCTCTCTTCTCGCTCGCACGGCCGCCAAAATAAGAGCGCGGCGCACTATGAACAAACGGGACTTACGCAGACCCTCTTCCTCTTCTGCGGACTGGCGCTTCATGTAGATCGCGCGCTCGCGCGCCTCGTCGAGCGCACACGCGAACTTGTACAGGCCGTTGCCGTCGAAGCGCACCTCGACGCGCGTGGGATCGGAGAGCCCGCCGCGCGGCGTCGGCTTCACGTCGAGGAGGAGGTGGTTGCCTTTGAAGACGGATTGCTCGTATTTGGTGGACAGGATGTCTGCGAGAGGGACGGCGAAGGACTCGAATGCCGGCTTGTGCTTGTCCGAGGGCGGATTGGAGATGAAGATGAGCTGCGATCGGGACCCAGGAGGGCGCGGCGAGATAATGGTAGAATGTTAGTAGGCGATTGATTCCCCGTGCGCATTGGGCGGTGGCGGGATGGTATCAATACAGAGGAATATGGCGGAGGAGGTCAGTGGCCGCGCGACCGAGACATCGAGATCAGAGACGTACTCTGTAGTTTGATAAGGCCATCGTGCCCTTCTCTGTAACTCCGTCGGACTGTTTGGATCCACTTGAACTCCCTGACGATGAAGGGCCTGATGGAGATACGCTGGAACCAGGCAGCAGGGCCAAGGTGAGTTTCACCCCTTCTTGGATGCCGTAGGGGAAGTTCTCATTGGCGTGGAGAGGTCGAGGGAGTCGATCCTGTGTCAGTGCTACTGCGTTGAGTGCCATGTTTGTTGCTTGTAGTTTGGAAGAGAGCGAGAGCTAGGTGGAAGATGGAGAGAGAGATGGCGTCAGTGAGTACCGCTTCAAGTTGCAGCGTGCCCATCGAGTCTTCCAGAGCTGGCCTCCTGCTATATAGATAAGATAACACTCAGATCCCGATCATCTTCGGCGAGCCGCACACGAGCGCTAGCGCCCACCACCTCTTGCAATTGACCACATCGACGCTGCTACTTACTGGCCAGCTCTTCCAGTATCTCTATAATACGAGATTTGCATCACCATCTGTGGCAACAAGGGCTGTATTGAACGGCGCCCTGAAGTAGACCGGCATGCTCAAATGGAACCGGGGCTGATTGTTCGGTACTCTTCGTCTGTACATCCCTGTCCTTCTGCATCTTCGACCGGCGGACTCTATAGAACCTCTATAGACTGGTATAATGGACGGCTGTTATACCGCCTCGCTGGTGACGTTCCTATTCAACGATCTTACGATGTCCCGGCAAAATCTAAATGTCAGAAGAAAGGGACATGTGAGCAACGGTGTCCTAAGAAGAGTTCAGTCTAGCCACCTCACCCACGTCGCGCAAAGGCGTTTATGACTGAACGCCCGTCCACCTGCTTCAGCGGTGCCGTGTCACCCGCGGTCACCATCTGACTGCCACTTCACGTACATGTCGTATGACGTGCGCGCTAGGAGGAATGGAGAGCTTTGAGACCTGAGGTAACGATTGATGGTGATGCTGTCCGAGCGCTGTTGCGTCGACGTCGTGTGGCTGATAGCGGTGAGCAGTGTGCACCTGAACATGGTCATAACAGTGCCAAGAAATGCGACCGTGATGTCCACAAGGATCCAAGTCATGTCTTGCAGGAGGTGCATGCCCGGCCGCAGGCGTCAGAAAGACCGCAGTGATCTCCGTGAAAGACTTGACGGTGGCTGTACATGTCGGTTGTACTGATGCGCCACCAAGAGCGGATGGTTGAGAAGCTTTGAATCGACGCTAGACTATCGCCGTCAATTACCGTGTTTGTCACAAACATTAACCTCATCACTGGCCGCCTTGAGACCTAGAAACTACATCCCGAGCTCTCTGGAGTCTGGACACGTCGTAAGCCGCGCTTCCTGTTTATGTTGACAGACGGCCCTGTCTTGTGGCAGAGCGCGGCTATAGGGACAGGTGAACATGGGGTGGGAAGAGCGAGGGCATAGAGCGTCCGAACGTGCCTTGGGCCCATGCGTGCTGGCACCCAGGGCTCAAACAAGAACTCCCAGGACCATGAGAGCGTAGAAGGTCCGCAGGACATCAGAGAAGGATACATGGCGACATCGCTCGCCCAAATCGCCGTTCGTTCCATCAGCCCCGACCGCGCACGCTTCCTCTCCGAATCAACGGGTTCTTGCCGAAGCTCGCGCCCATAAATACCTGGCGTTCGACGCGCAAGCTCCCCCAGCCCTCTGGCCTTCGCCTGGGCCCTTGACAAGCATGCGGACGCTCTCCTTCTGGGTCCCCCTCGCGCTCGCCGTCGTCGTGTCCGCCATCCCCGCCAAGGACTGCGCGCACAAGGTCAAGGAGAGCATCCCGCCTCCCCGCGGTTGGACCAAGTCTGCTCCTGCCCCCGCAGACCACATCATCGAGCTCCGCATTGCGCTCCCCCAGCCCAACTTCTCTGAGCTCGAGAAGCACCTCTACGAGGTTAGGTATGGAAGATGACGCGTATATTACGACGCGTCGAGGCTCACTATGTCCACCATAGCGACCCGCTTCACGACCGGTATGGACAACACCTCTCCAAAGAGGAGGTTGAATCCCTGATTGCTCCCGAGCCCGAGAGCATTCACCTCGTCAATGAGTGGCTGGCGGCTCATGGCCTTTACGAAGACAGTCTGTCGCGTTCTCCTGCCAATGACTGGGTCTTCATCAAGGTTCCCGTGAGCCTCGCTGAGGAGATGCTCAAGACGGTATGCGCATTTATATTATACGCATACAAGCGAGTTCGAAGAGTCTTAACGCGTCTCATCGTGCAGGAATACCACGTTTGGACTCATGATGCCAGCGGGGATGCCGTGGTCCGCACGACTGCATACAGCATCCCCGAGCACCTCGACAGTCACGTCGAGCTGATCCAGCCTACGACCATGTTCGCGCGCATGAAGAGTCTGAAGACCACTTTCCGCATCAACGACGCCCAGGAGAAGACCGTCGCCATTCCCGCGGACGCGCCGCCGATCAGCGTTCCGTCTGCCTCGGGTGGGCACGTCGACGCGAGCTGCAACCAGACAATCACGATCACGTGCCTGAAGCAGCTCTACAACGCGGTCGGCTTCAACCCTTCGACAAAGAACGGCAACCAGATTGGTATCACTGGCTACCTCGAGCAGTTCGCGAACCAGCAAGACTTGCAGTCGTTCTACGCTGACCAGCTCCCTGAGGCCCTTGGCTCCTCTTTCAAGACGATCCTCATCAACGGTGAGCAGATGCAATGCTTACACATTGGCAAGGATACAACGGCATTCTAACTGGGCTGATCGCAGGTGGCTTGAACAACCAGACCTTGTCTGAGGCTGGTGCCGAAGCTAACCTTGGTATGTTGGTCTCATTCAGTGAATGGGTAGGACGACGAGATTAATCGTACTACAGACACGCAGTTTGCGTATGGTTTGACATTCCCCACTCCTGGCACCTTCTTCTCTACTGGCGGACGCCCGCCTTTCAAGCCTGATGTGCTCACTCCGACGAACACGAACGAGCCTTACAGCGAGGTATGTCTGTGCATAGCTCGTACCTCCGAAGAACGCTGACACGATCTGCCACTCGTCCAGTGGCTCGACTTCGTCCTGAGCCAGAAGACTCTCCCGCAGTCAATTTCCACCAGTTACGCTGATGACGAGCAGACCGGTACGTACACACGCGATCACGGCCGCGGAAGCGGGTTGAACCTTCGCTGACATTTCCTAAATTCCTGCAGTGCCCGTTTCCTTCGCGAAGCGTGTCTGCAACGGATTCGCACAGCTCGGTACGCTCTAACGCTTATCTGTATCTCAAGAGAAGCCTCACAGTGACGTTTTGCGTCCAGGCGCTCGTGGCGTGTCTCTGATGTTCAGCTCTGGTGACGGTGGCGTTGGTGATGGCGAAGAAGACCCCGCGCTGCAGGAGTGCTTCACCAACGACGGTCGCAACATCACGCGCTTCGTTCCGCTCTTCCCGCCTACCTGTCCTTTGTAAGTGATTACCTTTGATGGATTTGTGGTGGAACACGGCACTGAGCTCTTTGCAGCGTCACTGCGGTTGGTGGCACTATCCACGTCCCCGAGACTGCCGTGTTCTTCTCTGGCGGTGGTTTCAGCGACGTCGTACGTCTTTCCCATCTGTGGCATATCGTTTCGTCTCTAAATTCACCGTGCACAGTTCTCTCGCCCTGCGTACCAGGAGCTTGCGGTGTCCAAGTTCCTGGAGAAGCTCGCCCCCGGTACCTACAAGGGTCTCTTCAACCCCAACGGCCGCGTACGTTGCTCGTGCATCCCCTACGTATTACTCGCTTTCTGACGTATTTGTTACCAGGCGGTCCCCGACGTCGCTGCCCAAGCTGACCTCTTCCGTATTTTCCTGTCTGGTGTGCCCGTCTCGATCGGCGGTACCTCCGCTGCGGCGCCGACGTTCACTGGCATCGTCTCTCTGCTCAACTCGGCGCGCCTCTCTAAGGGCCTCCCGCCGCTCGGCTTCTTGAACCCGCTCATCTACACCATCCAGGCGCTCGACCCTACCGCGTTCAACGACATCACTGTCGGCAACAACCCTGGCTGCGGTACGCCTGGCTTCAACGTGAGTAGCGTCTTTCCATGGTTTCGTCGCAACGCAATGGCTGATGTATGTCTCTTGATGTGTTGTGTAGGCCACGAAGGGTTGGGATCCCGTCACCGGCGTTGGTACGCCCAACTTCGGGAAGCTCAAGGATATCGTCACGTTCAACCTGCTGGGCATCGCGGGTCTCTAAGAGATCGCGTTTGTGTTGTTGTGACAGAGGAAAGAAAATACAATTTATTACCTACGTGACCATGTCGGTGGGAAGAGATTGAGCTGCGCTGTCTGAGTCGAGTTACTTGAGAGTAATAGTTTAAGTGACGACTTGGGCTACAGGCGAGGTGCCTTGGGCGCCAACCGGCACCTCTTACAGATTACGCTTTCAACATCCTTGTACAACCACTTGAAGCTGTACGGTCAACATCATGGAGGCCTGCTTGCATGTGCAGTGCGGACCGCCGATGCCTTTGACTCAGAAAGGCAGTGGTGCAATTGCGTGTCGGCGTCGTCTGCCGAAGATGTTCCTAGAACACCAAGTATACGCGGAGGTTCAAGTTAGTCTTCAAATCACTGTCTTGTTCACGAGTCCGCTCACCGCCTCCGGGGAACCATGGTGATGCTACGTCTCATTCACAATGGCAGGCGCGGCCTCTGCCTATACCTCGTACAGCCTACTAGGGCTTTGTGTACTCTTCTACGCGCATTCTCGAGCCCGCCAGTGCGCGAACCACCGCTCGCCGCTATCTCGTATGGTGTCAAGCCTCCGGGCTTCATCGGCTTCCCCGGCGGACATCACTCGCACGAGTGCAAATTCAATTTCGCAAGTTCCCTGCGCGCGGTATCATCGCATGTCCGTCCAGGGCAAGAAGCTGAGCGGGACACCCTGAACATTCGACCGGTCAGAGCTACTCTTTCGTTAGTTCGATCAGTAATGCTCATAACCGTACGTGTACGTTGCTCAGCCCGTGCGTAGTTTACAGAATACCACGTTCGCCGTGTACTCTACTTGCAATCTCGCTTGATATTCCGGCAGCCGTCGGTCTTGCATATGCTGTGCATTTGTCCTAATCCCACCCCTTGGCACGCTGCGTCGGTGAACTGCCGGGCGAAACAGCATCAGGCACGGCGCATCGGTGCAAGGGTCAAGCCCAAGCCTTCCCTAATGTTCGGCGATGGCCTGACCATGGCCGGTGGGCTTTGCTGTGAGCCCCATCCTCTTCTTGTTCTTCTCCCTATTCTCTGGCTCGGTGGAGTCGGTTCCCTTCCTCTTTCCTACTAAATTATAACCATGAGCAAGCAAGCCCTGAATATCGACGATAACGACACCAATGCGATAGACTACCAGAATCCGAGCCTGTGGAACCACCAGCTCGGTCAGCAGAATGTTCAGGGCGGGACGTTTACGGAGGGCTTCACGAATGCGGTTGCGAAATTCACGTTCAATGGTGGGTTGCGTAGGATTCTCGCTGACTGCTTTGGTGGGATTGACAGAGGCATGCAGGCACGGAAGTCATGGTCTATGGCGTGGCAACTCCCCCGTCTGGGAAGAACAACACATTGCCTCCGTCGATCACCTCTTCTATCGATGGTGGTTCAAGCAACCAAGTCAGCAATCCGACAGTCAAGACAGCTCAATACTCGTACCCATTTTACGACTCGAAGACACTATCTCCGGGAGAACATACGCTCCAAATTCTTGTCAATAATGGCGACGAGAACTGGCCATTCGTCTTGGACTACATCCAATATATCCCTCTCTCTTCATCTACTGCATCGACATCGCAGACTACCTCCGCGTCTTCGTTCACCGCAAGTGCCACCGCCCCTGCAGTGGCCGGAAGCTCGTCGACAAAGAGCAGCCATGTCGGAGCGATTGTCGGTGGCGTGATCGCGGGAGTCGTAGGCTTGGGATTGGTGGCTTTCGCACTTTGGTTTTACCTCTTCCGTCTCAAGAGCCGAGACGCTTACGACTACCATGCCACCAAGAACGTGGATCTCCTAGATAATGGTGAGTACTGGAAGCACGATGTCAAGGAGGAATACTAACTGTAACTCTGCAGAGCCCAAACCGCCTGCGCCTTCAATTTTTCCCTCCACTACTGCCGCGGATTCTACTTACGTCGGGGAAGAGGTGCCATATCGCCAGTCAGGCATTGGTGCAGAATCCATATATGCGCACAGCATCGGCCCCATGGAACCGATTCGACCATTCTCGCCAGAGTTCGGGTCAAGACCGTCTTCTCCTTCGATGCTATTCCGACGACCTGCGACACCGCCTGCAGCGGTACAGCGGCCGGCGACGCCGCCAGCCATCATGCACCGACCTGCGACGCCACCTGCAGTATTCTATCCTGCGCCGGTCGCACCGTATCCGCCTGGGAGCACGGTGCCCATCGTTCCCAGCCCGCTCAGCAGCAAAAGGGGTGAAGCTGACCGTGCATCGACGCGATCGGCTGGAGCACCCGCCCTGTTCCATGCGGATTCGGGCATACGTTTCGCACCTCCTCCGCCACCCGCGTCTTCGGCTGAGATTACAGAAGAGCAGGAGGCCGTGGATGCGCATTCGGATATCGCTATTTCAGAGGTTCCCCCGGAGTACACTGAGAGTTGAGGGGAGCTTACCGGCGTAGGCACGCGTTGTACTGGCCATGGGGCCGGAATCCACGAGGTGACGGGTTGTACGTCGTATGTATTGGAGCGTATTACTATTCATACTCTGGCGTCGAAGTGGCTTGTTCGCGGAATGACACCGCAACTGAACCGAGGCCCATGTGTTGAAACGGATTGACAGTAACTTGAAGTAAGTACTCACACCTCCGGAGTGATTGGTATGGAGTCGCGAACGCGTTGAACGGCGCTTACATTGATTGATGGCAATTGCTCGTCATGACTCTCAGGCACAACCCGCGCTCCGAGCAAAATGCAAAAGTCTACTGCGGGGGACTGTTCAGAGGATGATGTAGAATGTGGCAGAGGGTGGTACAAGCAACAATCCCCTCGCCTTTTACTAGGGGATTCCGTGTACCGCCCTCACCTCAATGCCACATTACGAATTTTTCGGAACATATGAACCTCTGGTTCATCGGCCTGCTTCTCTTTTTGCGAGCCTTCCTTGTAATTAACCAGTGATGCTTCCCCAATTCGCGCGTTAGGTGTCCCAAGCTCATCCGATTTTGCGACGTGTGCTTTTGTACTGTCTGGCCGAGATACAGTACCATTATTGCACAGGATAGCTTTGGGAATCGCGTCTCGCGCCGATTATGAAGCGAACTCACGGCTGCGCGCATTCTTGTTACTGTACTTCCATCTCATCTCCTCGCGTAAGGACGTCCCGCTGCCACACTCCACACTCTAGTCCTCCTGTTATTATTTGTGTCGCCTGGAGGACACGCTGTTACATACTGGACTAGGCTCGCCTTCCATCTCCGAGCTAGGGCTTGCATGCTCTTTCATTACTACAACGAGGAACAAGGCCGACACTGCTGCATTCTTTATAACCTACCTGCTGCTGGCAGCTCTCGCTCGCCTAGTCGACCTTGACGCGTCTTTGACTAGCCATGTCTCCCGATTCGCGTCCATTGACTCCGGACTCTCAACTCACTAGCAGCTTGCACCGGGCGACGACCACAATCGACGAGCTCACTCATACATTGACCAGTGTCTCCCGTCTTTCTTCCCCGGACCCGGAGGACGTGTGTACGTGTTGCTGCAGAAAGGAGGAATGTGAAACGAGCAAGGCATGGGCGGCGGTCAAGTCTAAGCTCGAGAGCCGACTACTGCTCAGTGCAGGTATGTGCACACTGCTGAGGCCGTTGTGACTCCCTTGTTCACCGTGAATCAAGAGGTCGGGCGCGCATTGCTCGAACGCCATGAAGCATTAGTGCGGCGGCAGGAGGTACGTTATATGCCCGGTGCTGGATTTGGCCGTTCTGCTAACGCTATTGGTGCCGGTACCCGTTTCTGACCAGTCACCGCAAGTTTGTTCCAGTGGAAACGACGATACGCTTCCGCCGGAGTCACCGGTAGATGCTCGCGTAGCTGAGCTACTGAAGCAGGTAAGCACACGGTATTGGGCATGGTCTCCTCGTGCTGAAGGTTCGTTATGTAGAACGCGCTCCTGGAGAAGGTGTATACGATTCTTTCATCCATTCACAACCTGAACTAATCCATCCTGCCTGCAGCGTTTGGCTCAAGCTCTCGTGCATACGGAAGTATGTGAAACGTCCAAGAAGAGCGTACTGCAGGAGCTTGAAGCTGCTAGGACTGATCTGGCACGCCTCAGTGCGCAGAGTGCGCGTTCGATTGGTCTGGAGCAAAGACTGGCCGCAGCGTTGCAGGAGAAGGACGACCTTCACCAGGAGCTCGATAGCGCCACTCAGAGGGCAAGGATGGCCGAGATGCGTATTGTCTCATACCGAGATAAATGTGGTGCGGATTCCTGTCGTCTGTTATTCGAAGCCGCAACTAATAATAGTCACTACAGCCAAACTGCAAGCTCAGGTCGCGCGTCTGAGAGATGAGGTAGAGTCTCAGAAGGTCCATAGGCACGAGCTATCCGAAGAGATTCTAAGCGAGGCCCGCCAACGGCTGGAGCAGCTGCAATATCACGTACGCGCCATTCTTCCTCGTAGTAAATGCTGACTCAAACATATGTGCCGAGCAGCAATTGGGTCATGCGGCTTCTAACCAAGATGCCGAGGTCACTAAGGTCCTCGAAACATTGGTTGCGGACAACGAAGCGCTCAAACGCGATAATGCGGAGTTGCAGAATTTGTTGTCAGCCTCCAGAGAGGACCTTCGTTCACTACAAGAGGAGCTCGACGAACGACGTGCCAGCGATACACCCTTCTCCCGCAAACACCGACCAACAGACAGTGGCCACTCTTTCACCCTTCGCGAACCTCGAACCCCACTATCACCTACCTTCCATGTCGGGACAGCACCCAATACTTCTGTGCTTCATTCAAAGCTTGGGGAGGACTCTTCTCGGCGGCGCTCTCAGAGCACCGAGCGTTCAACAAGGCATACCTTCGTGCGTGCTCGTACGTTGCTTATGATAATCCGTACTGACCTTGCAACAGGAACCCATGACCCCCGAGACCGACCGTCGCCCGTGGTCGCCCGCAGACTCCCACATACCTGCCGGCAACAAATGGACGTCGTTTGCACATCCACGAGCGAGCTATGCTCCTTCTCAGCTGAGCTCCGAAATGGAAGAGAACGAAGGCGCTTCAGGCTCGCCCGAGCGGCCGCGAGCCCAGAAAACCTTGTTTCTCTTGACCCGGTCCCGGGGCGTTCAGACGGATATACCGTGGAATGGTCCCTCTGCATTGTCTCCGTCCCCTGTACCCCGTGGTTTTGCAGACCACATGTCTTCCCCTCACGACGGACGTTCTGAATCCTCGTCTCTGACCGATGGCCAGTCCTCCGTGATCGGAGCGCTGCTCGACCGCACAACACAACTCTTCAACAGAATCACCCAAGCCGACGCCCTTACTCTCACTAATCGCCTGAAGCGGCAACATCTTCTCGGTGCAGATGTCAGCCACCTCTCACGCACCACCGTCAACGCCATTCTCGGTGAGGTCACTGCCCTTCGATCGCACTTCCGACCGTTCCTAGAGGACGACAAGATCACGACCACATGCACTCGGCGCGATCTTCGAGGCCTGTTGAAGCTGATCAAGGATGTTTTCACTGAACTCGGCGAGCTCCGCGTGACGCTGAACGATGTCATCCTCGATCCCACCATCGCCGGGAAGGTCAGCGAGATGGCGATGAACCTTTCCAAGGCCCAAGTTGCCGACGCCGCCGGCGCTCGGGATGGCCCGAGCAATGCATCCGCTCCTTCCTGGATTACCCCCATATCTAAGCTGCTTGGGTTGCCTAACAGCGGCGCAGGTTCAAGCGAGAGTAGCGCATCTAGAGCTCTTTCACCACCAGGCAGGACGATAGGTCGAGGACGGCCACCTGCGCGCATTGTGCCAAAGCGGGAAGCAGCGCTGTCAGCCTCCGCCATGACGGTCAATGTTGAGTTCAGTGGCGCAGCTGTCGGGCGAGCAGTCACGAGCACATACTCGGCGCATCCATCACGAGGGGGCGATTTCAGCAGCCTGACCACTCCGAGCACCAGCACGAATACTCCGGCAGTTGCGCAGCCGGAGCCAAGACGGGACGTCTCTCGGAGTGTTATGGACATCTTCGCTGGGGCACCCCGTCCCATGGAGAACGATCCTTGGGTCGTTCTTCCGCGTGTGCAGACAGTCCATAGGATGGCGAGTATGGCAGCGATGAACCAGAACTCTACGACGATAGGCCGATCAACTCTCAGACATGCGACCTCTGGGAGACGACTGTCGCGCATCGTGGACGCCGTTATCGACTCGCCCCAGATTGGTGGCGAGCACTCCGAAGCAGAGGACGATAGTACCGGACCCCCATCCTCCCTTGACAGGGCTCTTCGGCGAGGACTCTCTGATTCGTCTATACACACCACATTTACGCAACATGGCGAAGAGTCTCAACAAGATCCGGGTGCTATTGCCGAACCACCTCAGCGCCCCGATCGCGAGTCTGTCTTGCAGGCGCTGTCTCGCAAGATGCAAAGCTTCCGCTTCGCCTCACATTCTGCGGCAGCTACAGGCACGAACGCCCACGCTCGGGGCTCGTCAATATCGCGCCCTCAAACACCGGTTCCCCGGACTGACGCCAAGAACCACGAGACGAACAGCACGCCACGCCAATCGCCCCCGAGGCCAATACCCCAGGCTAAGAGCACGCTGTTTGGAAT
The DNA here is from genome assembly GCA_029747595.1 of Trametes cubensis. NCBI lineage: Eukaryota > Fungi > Basidiomycota > Agaricomycetes > Polyporales > Polyporaceae > Trametes > Trametes cubensis. Next base: position 18,056 of record JAPEVG010000428.1, read on the forward strand.
ATCGGCATGGACTGCCGCCTACGAGGCTTCGGAGGCAACGGACCCTGGCGCTGGTTCGTACTACGCGGCTAGTCCTCGCGAGGAGGCGTTCGTGCAGCGCGGCTGGGCTCGCGAGCGCGACATATAGGTTCTCGGAGGAGCCCTCGGAATGGTCGATTATTGTGTAGGGATCTGATTCTTGGATTATACGAGTCTGTCGGGCAGTGTATATCTTGGTGTAAATTATCGCGCTCTTTTCTCGATATGCTAACCACGGCATAATGCTATACCACACTCCTTTTCTCCACTTCTCGAGACTGTTGAACGCAAGTTGAGCATGGTACATAGCAGCGCGCTACTCACCAAATCGACGTCACCTCTCAGGCCATGGGCGCTTTTGGAAAGGTGTGCAGGCTTGGACGCCGACCACCATGTCCGTCCTCTTTGAAACCTCTCTCGGTGACATTGTCATAGATCTCGAAACGGAACTTTGCCCAAAGACATGTCTCAACTTCCTCAAGCTCTGTAAGGTGTACTACTACAATCTCAATGCCTTCTTCAATGGTAAGTGCATATACCCACCGTGTACCAATCACGTCTCAACATCAAGCACTTGGGCAGTCTCGAAGGACTTTCTCGCTCAGGTCGGTGATCCAACAGCTACCGGTACGGGAGGCGAATCCATCTGGTCTTTGATAGCCTCCCAGAAGGGCGAGACGGCACAGCGGTACTTCACGCCCGAGTTCGTTCCTCGCCTCAAGCATAAACAACGCGGCACGGTGTCCATGGCCGTCGCTCCTGCTGTTGGGGAAGAACACAAAGGTGGCTGCGGAAGCCAATTCTTCATAACTCTAGGCGACAACATCGAATATCTCGACATGAAGCACGCGGTCTTCGGGCATGTTGTAGAGGGCTTCGAGACTTTGGATAAGCTGAACGAGGTCTTCGTGGATCAGGATGGAAGGCCATTGAAGGATGTTAGGATCAGGCATGTTGAGATTCTAGGTGAGCAAGAGCCGTACTGTCGCTGAGAAGCTCCTGACCTTCTCGTAGAGGACCCGTTCGAAGACCCTCCAGGCCTCGTCATTCCCGAGTCTCCACCAGTCAAGCCACCTGACAACTCGACACGTATTGCCGAAGATGAGGACCCCTTGGAAACCCTGCCAGAAGAGGAAGCGGAGGAAATACGACGTAAAAAGGCGGCACAGGCGTCTGCTCTCACCCTGGAGATGGTCGGCGACTTGCCGTTTGCGAACGTTCGCCCTCCCGAGAACGTGCTCTTTGTGTGCAAATTGAACCCCGTTACGCGAGATGAAGACCTGGAACTCATATTCTCTCGCTTTGGAACAATCATCAGTTGCCAGGTCATTCGGGACAAGAAGACAGGTGATTCGTTGCAGTATGCATTTATTGAGTTTGATAAACGAGAAGATGCCGAACAGGTATGCTCGAATGAACAGATTGATGATGGTGGGCTCATCTTCCGATTGCAGGCGTACTTCAAGATGCAGAACGTATTGGTAGACGACCGTAGAATCTGGGTCGACTTGTGCGTATTGTAGTACATACTGCTTGTGCGGACGCTGATGCCCTTGCAGCTCACAATCCGTGGCACGCCTCAACAACCAGTGGTCCAACAACGTCAAAATGGGCCCACGTCCCGGCGGCCGAGGAAAGGGAGGCTTTGCGGGACGAGAAGATCTTGAGGCTACTCGGCGGTACAGAGGCCAGTCAGAAGAACGCGGAAATGGTTACGATATGGTCTTCGACGTGCCGGATCATGGAAGGCGAAGGCGGCGGAGTCGAAGCCGCAGCCCTCGTCACCATGATCGTTCGAAGGATCGTTCGAGACGTTCACAATCCCCGCGTCCACGACATCGAGACAACGAGCGGCGCAGGAGTAGGAGTCCTGACAGGCGATCCGGGGACCGGTACAACCGCAGACGCTGACGCCTGCCCTCCGATCTCTATAACAGAAATGTTGTTCATCTCTGGCGCTGTGCTGTTCCCATCCCTGGTATGTGGTCCGCTGTTCCTGGCTGTTCATGAAGCTGGATGGATGTTCCGCCCCGCAGGGTCTACTGTGGCTCAAGGGCTGCGCGATCCGATATGTAATACTCTGTTAACCGCTTCCGCCCTCCTCTATAAGTACTCGTGGGTCCACTCCANCCCCCCTATCTAACTCCCTGTCCTGTCACCCACCATGTACTCTCGTCTGTTCAACTACCGCGATGGCGACTTCATCCTCCGGTCAGACTGTCCCCACGACGACAAAGCATTGTGCACTTCGAAATCAGTAGACTTCCGCGTCCACCGCTGTGTGCTGTCAGCTGCCTCCCACGTCTTCGAGGGGATGTTCTCGCTACCCCAACCACCGTCCGAGGACGATGTGATCATCCCCATCATANCCCCTCCCCGAACCGTCTGCAGTACTGGAGACCGTCCTACGCTTCGTCTATCCCATGGCGGATCCTGTCATCTCGACGTTGGACGAACTCGCGCCTGTGCTAGAGGCGGCTCGGAAATATGACTTCATGGTAGCCGTAGAACGTCTCCGCCAGCGCCTCGTCGCGCGGGACTTTTTGGTGGCTTCCCCGCTCTATGACCTCACCGAGGAAGCTCGGATCGCCTCAAAAACGGCTCTCGACGTTGCTATATCAGAACAGGAGCTGCACGACGACCTGAGGCACATTACGGCGTACGACTATCATCGACTGGTCGTCCTCCGCGAGCAACGTGCTCGGGCCGCTATCGAAATGCTGAAGCCACCACGCGAGCTCAAGTGTATGCAGTGCAATGGGCGATGGGAGAAGTCGCGCGACCCGCCCCGATGGTGGGCGGACTTCAAGGAGCGGGCGAAGGAGGAGCTTCTCTTGCGGCCCACGACCGGAGTCATTTTCACCCTTCCCTTCCTCCAACAGTCGGCGCACGCGGGTTGTACCGGATGTGCAGCGAGCATTCTGAGCTCGTGGTGGTTCTTTGACAAACTCAGACGTGACATAGACGACCTGCCAGCTACCGTCTAGTCCCTCGCTCGGCGTAGTATTTTACGGACTTGGCGAGCGATGTAACTATCATTACTATCGTGTAGATCGATATTCCGGGACTGCTTACGATAACTTAACCGCTCGTGTATAGTCTTCTGTATCTTCCCCGGACGCTGCTTCAATTGACTTACCCAGGATATTTTGATCTGCCATATCGCGAAGCTTGCTGTGCCTGGACGAGCGTGACTCCGCGCGGGGACGATGAGGAGGGCAGCTGAGGGTGGCTCCGTTCCGTGCTCCGGGCGCGCGCACTTAAGAGCACACAGTCCTTGATTCCGACCACCATCTCCGCCATGGCTTTGTACACTCCCCAGCTCGCGTCCTTCAAGGTCCCCGCCGTCGACAATGAGCCGATGGTAGGTATATGCACGTCGATCCAGCACCCCGCACCAGTCTCACCAGCGATATCAGAAAGGCTACGCGCCTGGCTCGCCAGAGCGCAAGGCCCTGGTAGAGGCTCTCACTCAGATGGAGAAGGAGCTTCCCTTCGAGGTGCCCTGTATCGTTAACGGGAAGGAGGTACGCGAAACTAGCCCCCTATCCATGTCTCGCATCTGCTCATCACAGATGACTCGCGCGATAGGTCCGCACGGGCAAGCTCGCGAAGCAGCCCATGCCCGCGACGCATGCGAAGCACCTCTGCACGTACCATGAAGCCGACGAGGCGACGGTTGCGAGTGCGATTGAGGGCGCGCTCGCCGCCAAGGCGGAATGGGAGGCGATGCCTTGGAACGATCGCGCTGCTATCTTCCTCAAGGCGGCCGACCTCGTTAGCGGGAAGTATCGCTACAAGCTCATGGCGGCGACCATGCTCGGCCAGGGAAAGAATGCATGGCAGGCGGAGATTGATGCTGCTGCAGAGGTGCGTTGTTCATCGCGATTGAGATTGGATGGAGAAGTGTTGAGTCTCGATCATCAGCTCTCGGACTTCTTCCGGTTTGGAGTCAAGTACGTTGAGGAGCTGTACTCTCAGCAGCCCGTGAAGAACGCCCCTGGCAGCTGGAAGTATGTCTGTCTTATATATCACTGATATCTACGCGATCTAACAGAAGATGATCTAGCCGAGTCGAATACCGCCCTCTGGAGGGTTTCGTCCTTGCCGTTTCACCATTCAACTTCACTGCGATCGGTGGCAACCTCCCTGGTGGTAAGTGTGTTTCATCGTCTATATTGAGTGGCGGCGAAGTGAGTAATGACACTGAATGAAGCACCCGCCCTCGTCGGCAACGTCGTCCTCTGGAAGCCCTCGCCCGCAGCGACGTACTCCAACTACCTCGTGTACCAGATCCTCGCCGAGGCTGGTCTTCCCGCGGGCGTGGTTCAGTTCGTTCCCGGTCCTCCCGAAGAAGTCGTCGGCCAGGCGATCTCTCACCCCGAGTTTGCGAGCTTGCACTTCACCGGCAGCACGTTCGTGTTCAAGAAGCTTTGGAAGGACATCGCGGCGAACCTCGACAAGTACAAGGGCTACCCGCGGATCGTGGGCGAGACTGGTCAGTGCCTCTGCGACATTCATCCAGGGTCGACGCTGACAGACATTCACATTCATAGGTGGCAAGAACTTCCATCTGATTCACCCGAGCGCGGAGATCAAGAACGCTGTCAACCAAAGCGTCCGTGCTGCGTTCGAGTACCAGGGTGAGTAGCGTCTTGAAGCATGTGGAGACTGTCACTCATGACCGTCATTTCCAGGCCAGAAGTGTTCTGCCTTGTCTCGTCTTTACGTCGCGTCGTCAGTCTGGAACAACGGCTTCAAGGAGCAGCTGTTGAACGAGGTCGCGAAGCTCAAGGTCGGACCTCCGACGGACTTCACGAACTTCGTTGGCCCGGTAATGTACGATTATCACGTATATCTGGCACAACGCTCGTCATCTGACGAGTTGTACGCAGCGGCCGCCCAGCGTTCGACAAGATCACGAGCTACATCCAGAAGGCGAAGGACGCTGGCGGCGAGATCCTCGTCGGCGGCAGTGGTGCGCTTGTTTCGCTCGCCTCAGGCGTCCTACTGTGCTAATCCTGGTCGCCACAGCCGATAACTCTGTTGGTTACTTCGTGCAGCCCACCGTCATCCTCACCAAGGACCCCAAGTCCGTCACAATGGTCGAGGAGATCTTCGGCCCTGTCCTGACGGTAAGTTTCTACCATGCAGCTCGGCGGCTGTGTCTCACATACATGGATAGGTCTACGTCTATGACGATGCCGACTACGACAAGACGCTCGAGCTGATCGACACCAGCACTTCCTACGCGCTCACGGGTTCCATGTACGTCCATCGATTCCCGATTATAGCCCTTCTTCGTCTGATCGGCCCTCGCACGCAGCTTCGCGTCGGACCGCAAGGCGCTCCTGCACGCGACGAACCGCCTGCGGAACGCGGCGGGCAACGTCTACTACAACGAAAAGTGCACGGGCGCGGTCGTCGGCCAGCAGCCGTTCGGCGGTGCGCGCGCGAGCGGCACGAACGACAAGGCGGGCAGCATCTCGATCTTCTACCGCTTCGTGTCCGCGCGCAGCATCAAGGAGAACTTTGTCGGGCTCGAGGACTACCTCTACCCCTCGAACCTCGCGTGAGCGTGCGTGTGTGCAAGAGGAGATGGGGAGGAACGGGTGAATATAGACGCGGGGGATGGAAGATCAAAAGGGAATAAGTGAAGTATTACAGACCACTGTATCGATTACTGGAGCGCTGTATGTGTGCCGAGTACGCCAATCTACTAGTGTACAATGCTACAAGTCCGTCCATGGATACACTGCGGAATGATCATAGCCAACAAATCTGGGTCGGCGAAGCGGATGAGTCGCATGTACGGTGCAAAATCGAAATTGAAGGGCTCACAATGATGACAGCAGCCTCGACCTCTATGACTTCTTAGTGGTGGTGGATCCTCCGATCTCTAACTTGACCTAGGGCCTCACTTGAGCACCACGCATATATTTTACAGTCTGCCGCATCGTGTCCCTCACCTTTGCCACAGCACGTTCGATCTCCCCGCCCAAGCCCTCCGCATACTCCCTGAACCCCGGCAAGAAATTGACCCTACAGCACTCGCACTCCGCCGCCCTCGTCAACGCGCTCCGCCACAGGCCGCGGTCGAGCGTGACGTCGCCCCACGGCCGGTTGCGCACGACGAGCGCGAGCTTGTACACGTACATGAGCCACCAGCGCGGCGCGCTGTGCGCGCGGAAGTGCGCCCACGCCTCCGCGCTGCGCTCGTCGAGGAAGACGTGGCACGTGCTGTTGCGCTTCTTGGACGGGGAGCACTGGCGCATGTCCCGTGCGGGATCGGGGGGGCGGGGCGGGCACGCGCTCAGAGCGGTGGGACGACTCGCGACGGTGCGAGGCGTGCGAGGGGGACGTGGCGGGCGTGTCGGCGGTACCGTGCGAGGAGTTGCTCCGGTGATGGGTGCGCCCTAGGCTGGGGCTGGCAGTCGGTGATATGGTGAGTGCGGACGAGTCGGACGGGGCAGCCCCGGAATAGGTGAGGGCGTGCGTGAGGACGCATGCAGCAGCGGCCTGCCCGCACTGGTCGTGGTAGACGAGGAGGCGGAAGTAGTCTGCGGCGGGAATCTCCTCGAGCTCCTCGACGTAGCGATGGCGCAGCTCTTGGTACGATATGCGCAGGAGCGCCTTCGCAGCGGCGGCCCGAATGGCAGGGAGGTTGAAGCGGTGTGCGACGGCAAAGACGCGCAGGGCATCGCTGGGGAGGTAGGATAGGAGTGCGAGCCGCAGAGAAGAGATGAGCGGGGCGATATCGTACTTGTATGCTGCTGCAAGGAGAGACTTAAGGGCTGAGAAGGAGGGAGGCGATGGTCGTGTGAGGGGGTANTACGTGACTGAGGAGAGCTGCAAGGGTCGCGCTATCTTCTGGAACGAAGATGACACCATAGCATACAGCCGTGCTATCCTTCGCTGGAGGACCTGGAGTGCGCTCTGCCAAGCGGTCTTCCAGCATTTGTCGGAAAACTGGCGAGGCAAGTGACAGTAGAGCCGAGTGCAGTCGGAAGTCGACCGCGTCGGACGAGCGGAGGATGACGTCTGCTGTGGGCGACTCGAGAAGTTCAGACGGGATAGAGTCTGCGATGCTTTCTGGCCCGGTATGTGTAGCAGCAAGATTGGGACTGGGTGGAGGCTCGAGAATGGAAGTCACAATGGAGACCGGCCTCGCTTTCTTGGCGTTGCTGCTGCCATGCTTCGCTGCACCGTGCTTTGGGCTAGTGCATTTAGCCATGTAGTGCGACACGCGGTAGTACACGCCTGCGGAGATGTCTTTGAGCTCGTCGACAAAGGCGCAGTGGGCAGTGTATGCAAGCGGTACAAGGGATTCTGCTTCGTGGGTGAGGTCGAGAGCACAGGCGATAGCAAAAGCGCGGAGAGGTTGAGACTGGCCAAGCTTGACGAGACGACTACGGAGAAGAGAAGTAGCTTCCTCCATCATATACTTCATCGCGGCCTCGAGCACTGGCCTGAGTTCGTCGAGTGTGGCAAAGTCTGGGTCGTCAATTGGATAGCATAGCCGAAGGAGTTTGTCCAGTGTTTGGCTGTCTTCGGTGAGGCGGATGACTGGAAGACCGTCCTTGATATCGTCGTCGTCGAGGGCACCTGGAGGAGGCTGTGGAATGCTGAGCATGTCCTCGAATATGCATGATGCCTCTGCGAGTATAGACCTGCGGACCCAGAAGTCGACGTTGTCGCAAGTGCGGAGGATGGCGTCTGCAGCTGCTTTGTTGAAGGGATACGCGGCGTTCGTTATCGCAGGCGGTGTGAAGGTGGCCGTTGTCGCGGTTGCCAGCGACGTTCGGCTAGCCGGGGAGTTAGCGAGGGAGGACATGGAGGTTTGGGTAGAGAGGGAAGGAGGATGTGCATGGTTAAGAGGAAGAAGTACGGAGGTGGCTGTGGGCTTTGTGGAATGCACAAACGACGACGAGCCTCCGTTTCCATTTCGCAGCGTCGCGTTCCTCCAAGTGCCACAACCGCGTCTGCCAGCTCACGTGACCGTGCCTCATTAATCATCCCTCTCCCGGCGCTTGCCTGTCTCTGCAAGTTGTCTGTGGACCTGGATGAGCTCTGTCTGTTCCCGCTCCGTTCTACGCCCTCGCTCGATTCCCCGCACTGCCGCATGTCTTCCGCTCACCTCCAAGAACGCCAGGAATGCATCTACGCAAAGGCCGAATGCGGACCACACCGCCAGCTCCAAGCTATTCGAGGACGCAGCGAGAGAGGAGGCTGAAGAAGAGGTTGCCGCACAGAGGTCGTCAACACTTTCCATGCTAGAGAGCCAACAAGAGAATTGGACTGGCGATGAGCCCATACAGCATGCAGTCCTCCGAATGCTTGTCGACAAGTACAAGCCTATGCGTTCGGGCCCGATCAGGACCGCCGAGCAAAAGCTCAAGGAGGCCCCACCTCAGGTACACCTGTCTGGCTCACACACGAATATACTCGTAGAGGAGGAATCTTCCGCTTCAATGACGGGCACGACGGAGGAGGCACCTACCCGCCGCTACGTTCCCGGGGAGCCCATTCTTCTGGGAGTTGAAGGCCATCGCCCCTGGCATACGACGTTCACCGTGCCTTCCCATGCGACCTCTAGCGTCCGCTACGGAAATATTCCGCCTCCGAGACCAGCTCGTGTACCTTCGCCGCTCCCGCTGGACGAGAAGGCAAGGAGGAAAGAGCGGGAAACGAAGAAACGTATGGAGCAGGGGACCAGGCTTTCGAGGGCTCGCGAGTCCACTATCGACTACCGCCTCGGTATCAAGGGTGCTGCAGCTGAACAGTTCCGAAGACCCAATCCCGTGTCGCTAAAAGGTTGGGCTAGCCTGGTAGAAGATAGAATAGAGGCATGTGTCGTATATATCATCCGATATTGCAAGGTTCTAATCGACATGCCTTCTTACGCAGAAAGCTCGCCAGGCCGGTCATTTCAATAATGTGAAGGGCCGCGGTCAGCCCATCGCGCGGGTTGCGGAGGACAAGAATCCATTCATTGGACGAGAAGAGTTTCTCATGAACCGCATCGTGCAGCGGCAGGGCGCGGCTCCTCCCTGGATTGAGGTTCAAGGCGGTTCGTCCTTTACCGTCCTTCATACATATCTCAGTGCACTTACATTTTCGTGTTCCCTTCTTTGCTTAGAGCTCGAGTCCGCTGTGGCCTCCTTCCGCGAGGTAGTCAAGCAGTCCTGGACACGGCGGGCGCTTCGTATGATTACCTCTGCGCACCCAGTCGCTCTACTCCCCAGGCTTACCCTCGATGACGTCACCGCCATGCGGGATCCCGAGTGGGAGGAGCGGGAGCGAGGCTATCACGACACCGCGCTGAACGAGCTGAATTCTCTTGTCCGAAAGTATAACGGAATGGCGCCGTACGCGGTACGCAGACCTTACTATATGCTCAACGTAGAGTTGGAACGGGTGTACAAGGAGGCTGCAGAGGATATCCTCAAGGGCTTGCAGGAGAGAGCTCAAGGCGTTCGGCCTCGTAGACCTGCCGGTTACACCCTGAACGACGACGGTGAAGGTGGGGGCAGCGGAACGAGCACGAGTGTAGACTGGGGAGGTTTCAGGCTACGAGACATGGTCCGGGATTTGGTCTCTGCCATCCGTGGACGTTAGTCGTTCTAGCTCCCTCTGACCTCCGAGGAAACTGCTATGTGCGTGTGATGGCCGCTACAACGGTCGAGGTCTTGGCCGTTGACGTTCTGCAGCTCTCATGGTAGGAACGGCCCATGTGCTGTGCATTCAATTGCTGTACCTTGTATGTAGCTTATACTGCTGTAATTCGCTGGAGGGGCCGGGTGGTGTAATCTATCTGTACGTTCTAGCACCCATGTGTATCTCGTGCTCCAGCATCGTGGTGTTGCAGGTCGCCTTCGGACCACAGCCATGTCTTCTCTCGTCTTCCCCGCAACAGCCTCAGCTGGTCAGCCAGCGATCGTCCTCATCGCGGGCGATGTCCCACACCTTGCCTCCTCCTGGTGGATTGATGTCGCGTGGTTTCGGTGTGTACGGTAGGCGCTACGTGTATCGAGCACTAGCATTTGTTCACATCGCAATGCCGTAGTATACGTACATTCCAGTGGAGAGCGTCCAGTCCACCCGTCAGCGCGTCATTCACGGGGGTTTGGACTGTCGTGCATCACAGGCGCAGGCGAATGCTCGCGAAGACCTGCGGAACCTGTCCACGGCCTCGCGATCTTGGCGCCGAGAGCATACCCGACGGAGATGAGCGCGACGGCCCACAATGGCTCGCGCGACGGGCGTCCGCGGGGAACAATGGCGTCGCGAACGGCGAGCGAGAACAAGGACGCGGCCACGTCCGTGCGAGAGACGGCGAGTCGCGATGGTGGATCAGAGCTCGCGGTGAGCCGGCCGCGCGGAGGGAGCTGGCAGCTGCTGGTGCCCAGGGACACTGGCGCGCCTCATGGCTGCCTCGCGCGTGCGGGCACCCGCGAAGCGAGCCCGCGCCCCATCTAATCTATAAA
>JAPEVG010000429.1:0-28448 GCA_029747595.1 Trametes cubensis
GTCCCAGGCGTCCCAGGAGCCTCCAGGCCCCCAGGAAAGTTAATAAATTGCTGATGTTGATGTGCGGGGCCCACACCCGCTTGAGAACCCTTCCCTTCGCCTGGCAGAGTATGTCCCAAGCCCAAGGTCGACGGTTGTTGCGGTTCGCGCGCACCTCGTATGTCGCACCCAAAATCAGATCTCAGAGCTTTACGATGGTGCACAACCACTTACAAGCTACAAAACAGCAACACGTGGACCGTCGGAAAGCATTGCACGGTCACGTTCACGTTTCTGTCATTCAAAAGTCCCGCCAGAATCTTGAGCGACTGGTCTGCCGCACGGAAGAGTGTCTTGATGAGCGTCGAGCAGAGGCTCCGTTGGTTTTCAAGGGACTCGCTAAGCGTGGCGAGGAGGTCTGCCTGCTCTTTGGAGTAGGCGGGGCTGCGAGCGCAGGGAGAGCTGCGAGAGCGGGTTGGAGGTGGTGTTCCTAGGCTGTTGGCAGGCTCGTACGTACGTCCGAAGACGTGGTCGGCAGATGTTTAGGCAGCCCAGACGGCAGACGGTGGTGTTGATGAGCTCATGGGGGTGGTTGCGGGTGGAGGATGGTAGTGGTAGATGTGTAAGGTTGCTTGCCCAGCCCAAGGAGGTGGCTCGCGTGTTGGAGATACTTGAGGCAGAAGACAGAAGATGGTTCAATGCAAAGTGCACGACAAAGTTGTGACTCCTGCAACAAGCGCCGAGTACCCAGCAGCGCTAGCGCTTGCTGGGGTAACCTCGCATTGCAGCCAGCCTGCAGCTTCAGGCATAAATTACTAAGAGTTCGGATTCAATACACAGACTTGCATCACTGGAGGCATGGTCTACATATTTTTATTTTGCTCCGCAGGGGCACCTGGACAGTAATATGACACCAATAGTGGTAGGAAGGAGATAGGTGACAGAACACGTTATGTCACATTCCGTAACGCGACCAGTTCACGCCCTCGGCGTGTCGCAACAGACTACATCCCTACACCTTGTGCTATCTCATCTCTCTCACTCTCAGGTCTAGCTTTCTGTCGCTCTTGATCTGTCAGCTGGTATGCCAGAGTATGGCGAAGTCATCGCCAATGCCTACACAATACAACGCTGGCTTAGAGTGATCCTTCCGCAAAGGAATGGTGAACCTTTGCCCATACTACGTGTCTGGGCTGACGCGACGCAGCCAGAGCAAGACTGTGCCCGGGCTTCTCCCTCTCAAGCTACACAGAAGCAACGCCTGGCTAACGGTCTAGTCTATATCCTCGATTCCAAGTCCAAGATACGGCGCGGTACACAGAATGCGCAAGAATATGTGTACCCACACGTAGGCGGGCAACCACTGCCCTCTTTCAATGGGATCAGATTAAAGCGGGTATATACAACGCCTAGGACGGTTGTTCTTGACCTGGATGAGCTCAGCTTGCAGGTGCGTGTCTCATCTCTTCGTCTTTTCGTATTCTTAAACATTCTCAAACACGGTGCAAAGGTCCGGCTGCAAACCCATACTGTAACCCAAGTCTATACCCGTGAACAATGGTACAGCGAGCTTGCACCAGTACCCTCTAAGGTAAGCGGTTAGCCTTGTTCAATGCACTCATCTCACAAACCACATACTATGTCTACTCACCAATCCTACCAGGTCCGCAAGTTCCGCGTTGGAATGGCATTGGAGATGGACGAGTTCGTCGTTGCGTTCTTAACGTTGGATAATCTATTCACGGTACGCACACATCGCTAATGCAGATGTGTCTGTATACCTTCTCACAGATTATCAGCCCTACTGGTTTAAGACCTCAGCGAACCCACCGGTGCGGCATGCAGATGTGTACCTAGAATGGGGGAACTTTCTTGGGGAGATGGCAACTCATGTACGTATGGAGGCAGCAAAGGGGTTCCGATCCGAGGACTATGCGATCAACTTTGTGCGCAAAAAAGTGGGCGGCGTCGGGATCTATATGAGCGAAGAGCTGTTTTTTCTATCCGGTGATGTTATACTATGGGTGCATGCAAAGTCAGTCTGCTAACGGGTCTGGATGTAGGCGTGTCACCTTTTATCACACTTGGTGAATTCCTAGGATGTCCTTCACGCGTAGCTCGCTTTTGTGAAGCGTTTTGGGTGCTAGCCCAGCGAGCCCATTGTTTGCTAACGTATGTGAAGACGCGCTATGCTTCATGTGGTCTTCTCGCTTTTCAGTTTTGCTGATGTACTGTCTGGCAGGCAGCTCATGGAGCCATGCTATCATGGATATGTTCTCGCTCCTACGACAAATCAGCGCATGCGGTATGTCCGTTGGCTGTACGTCCATGCGAAGAAACAAGTCATGGTATCTGAACGGATGAAGTTTATGTGGAACGAATATCAGGTGGGCACGTACATTAGCATTTACCGCTGTCAATGTTCAGTGCAGAATACAGAATGCACTCCGAAAAATGACTCAGATGGCGGCATCACCGTTCGCCTCGGAGCTATATTGCAACATTGACGCAGGGTTCTATGATGTGTTCGAGCCGACTTATATCCGATCAGCACTCGCCAAAGATCGCAACCTTGGACATTTGGTCTTTGGGAATGAGGCGTGGGCAGCTCTTGCCTCCCGGTGGGGCCTATCGTATTCCGGGCCACCCATGGACAATTCGAACAAGCTCGCCCCTGCACTGGACCCGCTGACAAGCCTGTACAGCAGCCTAGGTAAGCAAAGGAACAAGGACTAAGATTGCGCTTTCTTATTCTTTGTACAGGTCTGCTAGGCAGCTCGAACGCTCGCAGCAATCTCAGGCTTAGTCGCTATCATATCTTCGGTGGTGGCCTCTTTCTCCAAGACAAAGAAATGTGCTCTGCCCGATTGAGCATATCCTTTTACCAGTGCCATACCGTGACAACACAGAAGTCGATCTGGACGGTGATGCATCCCCTCCCTCATCTTGCTAGTCCCGTTCCGGTAGCGTACGTACGCTGCGATTGGATAAGATCTTGCGCTTACAATATCCAATCTACAGATCCAAGCATCGCGGCGCAGTCCAGAGTCGGCTGCCAGGTGCTAAGACACCTAAGATGCTGCCACCACCTGCCAAGAAGGCGAAGAAGACCCGTGTATGGACGGTTGATGTAAACGCTCAAATCTCGAATACGTTTGAGCATGTCGTCCAAAACACCAATGGTGTTGCTATAGGTCCGCTGGAGTATTGTGCTACAGCATATCAGATATCGCTCGGGCGATCTGGTAGAAAGAATACCAGGTCCGTCTTCCCATTTCACATGTTAGTTGCTTATTCTAATATTTATATAGACTGGCGATTTGCAAGGAGAGCCCTGCTATACCTCAGACTTTAATCCGTCGCCTTGCCGCAAAGTTCAACCGTGTCGCACAGGGGCGACACAAAGCAACCGCACCAAAGATCACTCATAAGAAGGCATCGCTTCGTGGCGGGTGGCCAGCTAAGTCCAATCACGCACCTATCCTTGCTACTCCTCGCCCATCCACTGACAACACTACTCCTCACCCTTCCACGGACAATGCAGAAGGCAGTGCAACATCCAAGCGTCACCGAGTTAGTGTTGATAAGGCGCTCCTTGAGGAGAGTAGAGGTCGAGCATACTCCCACCAGCGACAGTTACGATCAGCCACACGAGCTACACCATGTAGTAGCCTACTAGAATAGAGCTAGAATAGAGGATAGGCGAATGCATGTGGCGTGCTCTATTGCCGCCCATGGCATGCCCTCCATATTACCATTGCATCCTGGGAGAATGGAGAAGTGCTTGCGAAGCAGGAAGCTGCGGGACGTCACGCTCGTATTCGCCTCAGCTTCTGTGCCCACCGCAGCCCCATCTTTCGAAGTGCTATTGCCGCCAAATGAGACACCGACACACAGATTGGGAGGTTTCAATGAACGCGATAGATAGATGTGTCTGCTGAACGCGAGTCGCTCAGTGGTGCGTAGAAGATGGTGGGTTTTTTGAGCGCGCTCCAGGACATTCCCATTCCAAGGTGCGTTGGTATTTGTATACATGTCGTGCGGAGGCCCCATTAATTTTTTCTATAGTCCTTGTAGCCCTCTCTACATGTTCTAAGCTTCTCATACCTTAGTAATTTATGCCTGGTGAGCTAGAGGCTGATGTTTTCCCCACATTCCACAGTACGATGTTTTGGGCGCTACATCATGGCCATAAGCGCCTGCTCACTCGCTCACTCACTCACTCACTCACTCACTCACTTACTCACTCGCTCACTTACTTACTCACTCACTCACTCACTCACTTACTTAATTCCTTGTGCTTCCCACTCACACTCATTTGCTCATTTAGGAGTAGCGGCATTGGTTAAGACATCATAAATCGACGAAGCGACGAAGCTATAAGGAGTCCAGTCTTATTCTTGCACAGCACTAATTGAACCTTGTGAAATTACTACACCGAGTTAGTCTAAAGGGTGTTGTACCCAGAGGCGGTGAGCAGTACGGCATGCATGTACACATCGAATGGGGTCGTAATCTTGATATCTTCTGGAACAAACTCCAACAATTCGACCATCTGCTGGTTGAGCGCGACATCCATGCTAGTGAAGCAGGTGTGGAAAAAGATATGCTATAAACTCGTTAGCATAAATCAGTTAAGATACGCGACACAGGCTTGCTTACCAGATGGTCCGATGTTACATCTTCAGGGCCTCTGCCAGGAATTGCTGTCATGAAGCGAACCTGAGTGGCCGCAGCGATCAGCAGATATATTGTAGCAATTCCTCAGATATTCACCTCAATGCCACCCTCTTCCCCATCCGCGCTAGGCTCCATATCCTTTGGAAGATAACTCGAGTCTGAGATGGCCCGAAGGAATAGCTCCGCTCTCAACGTGTCCGCTCCCTTCGGACTCTCAGCTAGCCTCCCCAGTGCTTCATCCTGGAACGTCTCGTGGTCGGGGTGCCCAACACCAGACAGATAGCGTTTGAATGCTTGCATCCATCGGTCAGAGACCTCCTCATAATTGAGCGCTGAGTTGTACTCCAGCTCCATAGGCGACACAAGGATTTCCTTGCGAAGTAGAGGGAGTACATCCGCATAGCTCATGACCCTCCGATTGGCGCACAGGCCTGCGACGAAGCGACTGACTGAGAAATCTTCAAACGTCTGAGAATATGGCGGTTAGTGTGTTGGACACGGACACGTAGCGATGTAGTGTGTACGTCGGCATACCTGGAGCAGTGACCATTTTGGGGGCTCCTCTTCTTCACTCCGGGTTCTAGTTCGCTGTCGTTGCTGTAGGCCCTGCTGGTCCAGTCCCTTTCTGAGAGCCTTGTATATGGCGTTGAGAGAACACTCTTGGACCTCATTCAAGTTCGTGTGGAAGAAGACAGCGGCAGCAATGACTTTGGTCATGTAGTCAGTGCTTTCTTCTGACACCACTCTGATATGCGAAACCTAATGACAGGTGTGAGCACACCATAGCATAGATATATGCCAGGACTGACCTGCGTAGCCGGAACGTGCTCCAAAATAAGGCTCATGGGGTCCTCACGGATGTTGACATCAAACATGGTTTGACCAGTAGCAGAGCCCGCCACAGGCACTCGGCGGGGTGGCCAAGTGGCGAATCTAGCTGCCATGTCCGGAGTAACTGCTTGAAGAAATGATTTGTCGATTGCAGCATCAAAATCTTCGAGTAGTAAAGCGATAAGCATGGGGGAGACAGGGAGAATATCCTGACCCCAGAATAGGGCCATACGCAATAGGATCCCGCATGCATGGAAGAAATGGTCGTCGGCAGGATTGATGAGCGTAACTGGGATTACGGGTGTATAGAACAGATCATCCGAGGTCTTCATCCAATGAGCGCTATCTTCAAGCATGAGTTGTATGGCACGCGTAAAGACTGCACGGACCGGTCCGGGTCCTGTTACGAATGTACGATAGGTATTGCGTCGTCTCAACGAACTAGTAACAATTCCTAGTACTTACTCTGTACGATACAAGTATGGCAAACTCTGTGATTCTAGCTACGACTGTATATGGCGGATTCTATGGAACAGTCTCGTATTGTCTAGGACTTTCTATGCACAGTCACTTCTGCACAGTGCACAGTCGTTCTGCACAGTGCACAGGCGCTTCTGCGCAGCGCACAGCAGCACCGCCACAGTGTTACTAGGTTCGACTAGCGCTGACTACTACGTACTAGAAAGTCCTTGTATACGCTAGAACATTCCGTCTACAGGCTGGTGTACATGTATATAAGAGGCGACGCCATAGAGCGACCCTCAGCTTTCAGTCTCTTTGCGAATTACGACTTTGGTTGCTCGTTACCTCGCTTTCACTGCAAATACTACTACGCGCTTATCTTCGACAAGCTAGGGCTAGTAGCTGAATATATACAAGCTCTATATTCATTGACGTCTTAAGGCTTGAGAGTTTAAGAGTCACGCTCGAAAGCGTAACATTAGACTGAAAGCTTTAACCCTCCACTTGTTAAAAGTGCAGAGGCCTACGTCGGAAGACAACGACTACGAAACGCATCAGAACTCTCTCTTGCTCGTAACGTACAGAGAGACGATAGTCAATACGGAGGAAACTACACAACCCCCATTGCGACAATCACCCAGGGTACTAGGCGGAAGGAATAAAACATTGCCGAGCTTACCACCACTCGCGATCCCGGAGAATCTAGTCGCTCTCCCAAGTTTGCCAAGAGGATCCCCATTCCCCTTGATAAGAGGTTTTAGCTCGACAATCCCTTACGTAGAAAGTACCGGTTCGACATCATCGGGTCGGAGCACTCGAGTATCGGAACAAGAACCCGCGTTTCAGCGAACACAAGAGTGGAGAGAATATAGGAATTCTCTGGCCATTCAGGCGGAATCAGGAGTAGCAATAGGCGTACCCATTCCAACCCGAGCGAGTCCAGGAACGGATAGTTCGGATCGATCGACTCCAGGAACAAGTGTTGAAGAAGCATCCTCAACGGACGGGATATTCTATCGGAGAACACAGCTTCCGGTGCACACGGTCGATACACTTCGAGTTATAGCAGATAACTTGGAAGTACTAGGACAGGAAGACTTCACGAGGAGATATCACGCGACTCTCGAACGGGCGCATCGATATATAACTCAGGTCATCCAGACACTCGAGTTTATTCCAAGACAAGTTGTTACGCCTCCAACGAGGGTAAGAAACTTTGCGGAATATCTTCAGAACCAGATTGACTACCTACGAGCAAAGGTTATCAATCCGGAGAACTACGCAGATATAGACCTCGAAGAAAACCTTAGGAAATTCCGTAGTTGCCTCCGAGCTAGGGAACTACATCAGGCTTTCCTACGACAAGCACAACGTGTATGAGTTCAGCCGAACCATATAGTTGTTCAAGGTCATATCATCTATACAACTCCGACAAAGCTCGGGACGTATACTATCGAGAAAGCGTAGACAAGTGGAATTTTTGCACCAACGAAAGGTGTCCACTTCGGTATAACACTAAAGAGGTCCCAAACGTCAAGCACGCATCGGCTTTAATCCTAACACACTCCTCACAAGAGCGGGATATTACTAAAACCCACGGACGACAAACCCCAGTAGTCAAGAATCCACTACCTGCTGGAAAAGCTACTGGTCGGATTAATAGTCCGAGAGTTGCGTCAGGATCGTTTCCGACTTCAAGAGTAGGAACCCCGAAACCTCAAGAATCCGAATCACCTAAGGAATCAGGTCCATCCTTTAAGGAGAAAGGAAAGGAGACCGAACCGCCTAAGGTAGAGGACTCGGACAAGGAGGACGAGACTTTTCGGACAACGGTCGAAGCACCTGAACCAAAAATCGAAGAAACTATTCGGATTAAGGTCACAGTACCTGCACCGAAGACAGAAGACACTCGGATTGAGGCAGAAACACCTGAACTGAGAGAAGAACATATTCAGACAGAGGTCGAGGAGACTAAATCTGAATTGGAGTATACAAGTCGCAGTGCAACCCCAGAATTCGTACGAAAATCAGTACCATCGTACATGTCGGGAACAGCGACAGCAGAATCCATTTCTGGAGCCCATAGGTATGCGTTCACTCCGCAAGGGCAAAGCTCTGAAGGAGCAAGGTACGGGTCTCTATTCGGTGGACCAACCCCCAGTCCTTCTGGAGGGGGAGGAGGAGGCGGACCAGGTAGGCCTGGAGGACGGCCTGATTCTGAGCCTTCAGATCCCCATTCCCCAGGAGGAGGACCACCAGGACCGCCGGGACCACCAGAACCAGACCCAGACCCGGAACCGCAAGGAGCTCCAGGAAATGCGCCGCAAGGACAAGGGAAAGGCAAGATCAAGGACCCTGAGGTCTTCAACGGAGACCGAGATAAAACCAGGTCCTTCCTCAATCAACTGTTCCTGTTGTTCACGGCACGGCCCCACGACTTCGTTAATGATTACACGAAGGTGGCGACGGCCCTATCCTTCATGGAAGGGGACAATATAAACTACTGGAAGGACACAACAATTCAGCGAGCTGAAGAGGAAATCAGACCGGGAGTCTCTCGAGGTTTTGACTCTTGGCCGGTCTTCAAAAGGAATTTCCTCCTCGCATTTGCTCCAGTAGACGAGGTCGACGATTCTATGGTTAATCTCACAACAATACAGCTCAAGGACTACTCTTCAGTCGACGAGTTCAATGCGAGGTTCATGGATCTAGCTCTCAAGGGAAAAATTCTGGACCCAGCAGCGCAGCTTGCCCTGTACAGGAATGCGCTTCCAGAATATTTACTGAAGAAGATATCCATGTCGTACCCTCCGCCGACGACCATTGAAGAGTGGATGACTAGAACTAAGGAGATCGACCATAGCTATCACCTTACGGAGAAGATTTTGGCTAATCGCAGAGGACGCAAAGCCAAAACCCCGAAGACTAGGAAGAACGTCAAGATGGTTAATGTCGAGGACGACTCGCTCGATATTAATAAGCTCTCTGTCAAGGAGAGACAGGAGCTGCAAGACAAGGGACTATGTTTCCGGTGCAGGAAGCCGGGACATATTTCTAGAGACTGTCCTTCTAAACCTAAGAAGCCCGGCAAACCTGTCAGTCGGAAGGTACGACAGGTTACCGACGAGGATTTAGAGGATGAGTCTGAGGAGATCTCAGACGAAGAGGACGACGAAGACGAAGAGGACAATATTTCTATTAACGCACTCAGGGCTACAGATTTCGAGACGGGTTTTTAGGCAGGCAAGCAGACTCGACGCCTGACTTGCCCAAGGAACTGCATGTAACTATTGTAACCAATACAGAGCGGAGACGTAGTGCTCTGCTGATACCCGGTTACATGCAGGTTCAGGACAAAGCCGTCGAAATCAAGGGGCTCATCGACACTGGTGCGGACGCAGTGATCGTCAATAAAAAGATTGTGGACAAGTACAATCTTCCGACAGTCAGACTACCGAAGACTCTGACTTTCCGGAACGCGGACGATAGCGTTAATAGTATGGGAACCATTACCCATCGGGTGGAGGGGACATTTAATCTCCACGGAAAGAAGCTTCCAACAAATTGGTATGTGGCCGACATTGGACGGGACGATGTCCTATTCGGCATGCCATGGATCCGCAAGTACAATCCTAATATCGACTGGGAAAGTGGTCGCATTACTTTCAAGTCGGATATTATCAAGAAGCAGCAGCAGATCCATAAGTACCAATGCGAGCACGACCCACCCGAAGGGATGCTGTGGAACTTCCCAGTAAAACCTCTAAATCAAGACCTGGTCGTATCGTTCGTACGTGCTATACCGGACGAGAACGACGCAGACCCAGATTCCGAAAGGCTTACATTTAATCCTTCGAGGGCCATCGAGCTATGGTACCGCAAGAAGAAAATCCGAAAGATTAATAAGTCTACGGAGATCGCTATAGCAGCAAAGAAAGACCAGAAGGAGAAGACCTTGGACGAAATCCTACCTGATTTTGTAAAGGACTATCGACAGGTCTTTGAGAAGAAGGCAGCAAGTAGATTTCTGCCCTCTAGACCATGGGACCATGCTATCGAATTCAAGAAGGACTTCGACCATCATACCAAGGGGTCTTGGAGGAAAATCTACCCTCTGACCTATACGGAACGTATAGAACTCGACAAATTTATTGCGGAGAACCTCGAGAAGGGCTACATTCGAAAATCCAAGTCTCCCCTAGCCTCGCCATTTTTCTTTGTCACCAAGAAGGATGGGAGTCTGCGACCTGTTCAAGACTACAGGGCTCTTAACGAGGGGACTATTAAAAACACATATCCCTTACCACTCATAAGCGACATCATTGACCGGCTGAAAGGGGCCACAATATTCACCAAACTCGACGTGCGAGCAGGGTACAATAATGTTCGCATCAAGGAGGGTGATGAGTGGAAAGCTGCGTTTATAACACCCAGCGGATTGTTCGAACCAACAGTCATGTTTTTTGGTCTGTGCAACGCACCGGCCACATTCCAAAACATGATGAATGACCTCTTCCGAGACATGCTACAGGAAGGATGGATGGTCATTTATATGGACGACATCCTGATATTTTCAGACAATGTCGAGGATCACCAC
This sequence comes from Trametes cubensis, assembly GCA_029747595.1. Classification (NCBI taxonomy): domain Eukaryota; kingdom Fungi; phylum Basidiomycota; class Agaricomycetes; order Polyporales; family Polyporaceae; genus Trametes; species Trametes cubensis. The sequence goes on from JAPEVG010000429.1 coordinate 10,550, forward strand.
GAGCGGACGCGGAGAGCTTTACAGCGGCTCAAAGACAGTGACCTATTCCTCAAGGCGGAAAAATGCGAATTCGACAGACAAGAAGTCGAATTCCTAGGATCAATAATCCGGCCGGGGGTAGTCGCTATGGATCCAGTAAAGCTCAAGGCAATTATCGAGTGGGAACCACCGAAAACAGTCAAGCAGGTTCAGGCATTCCTAGGGTTCGGTAATTTCTACCGACGGTTCATTCGGGATTATTCAAAGATAGTCCGACCCCTCACGGAATTAACCAAGAAGGACCAGCCTTTTCTGTGGACCTCTGACTGTCAGAAAGCATTCGACACACTCAAGAAGCGGTTTACTGAAGAACCGATCCTGCAAATCCCGGATCCGGAGAAACCATTTCAGATTGAGTGCGATGCTTCTAAGGTCGCAACAGGTGCTGTACTACAACAGCAAGGAGAGGACGGACTATGGCATCCTTGTGCCTATTTGTCCAAGTCCTTTACTCCTGCGGAACGGAACTATCAGATTTATGATAGGGAATTGTTCGCCATCGTTCGGACTCTCGAAGCATGGCGACATTTTTTGCAGGGTTCCCCACACCCTACAGAAATCCTATCAGATCACAAAAATCTGACCTACTTCCGTACGGCGCAGAAGTTAAATCGCAGACAGGCGCGATGGCATTTATTCCTCTCGGAGTTCAACATTGTAATCAAGCACCAGCCCGGAAAATCCCTCACTCAAGCAGACGCCCTTTCTCAGAGATCAGGGCATGACGGGGGGGGAAAATGACAACAAGGACGTCGTATTACTTGGACCAGAACTTTTTGCCAAAGCTGTCAACGTTGAGCTACAAGAGCGCATCCGTGATAGCAAACTACGGGACAACTCGGTAGTGGAGTACATTACTCTAAAAGGAAAGGCTACCAAACGCCCAGAGTTCGGCAAGCCAGAAGATTGGTCTGACGACGACGGAATACTCCTGTACAAGAACAGAGTATACGTTCCACCAGATAATCAATTGTATCGTGATATAGTCAAGATGCATCACGACGCACCGATTATGGGACACCCAGGAGTCCAGAAAACCTACGATCTGGTTAAACGGGAATATATGTGGCCAGGCATGCGGAAATTCATTGTGCAATACGTCAAAGGTTGCGCCGCTTGCCAAACAAGCAAGGTCAATACGCATCCCATTAAACCAGGCTTAATTCCCATTCAACACAGTGGGGACACTAGGCCTTTCCGGACAATTACCATGGATTATATCACGGATCTACCAGAGTCGGATGGATTCAATGCCGTCCAAGTGGTAGTGGATCATGATGTATCCAAAGCAGCGGTATTTTCCCCTTGCACCAAGAATATTACGGCGGAAGGTGCCATGGATATTCTGCAAAGGGATGTGTATCGCAGATTCGGACTACCTGCGAAGGTCATCTCGGATCGAGGACCACAATTCATCTCCAAGGCATTCAAAGAATTACACAACAGCCTCGGAATTGAAACGGCACTCAGCACGGCCTACCATCCTCAGACAGATGGAGAAACGGAGCGAGTCAATCAAGAACTCGACTTAGCACTCCGGCTCTACTGTGCTAACAATCCGGAGAACTGGGCCAGACTGCTGCCTCAATTCGAATTCGCGCACAATCAGCGGACACACTCTGTCACGGGAAAATCCCCGTTTGAGCTCCTCTACGGGTTTCAGCCAGAGGCCGCTGGGACAGTCCGAACAACCCCAAAGCATCCAAGTACGGAGCAGAGGCTTCAAAGTCTTCGGGAAGCCAGGGAGAATACAATAGCTGCGCACGCGCAGGCCGCCGCAGCTATGTCAAGAAGGCTCCCCGCTGCGCAAGTTCCATTGAAGCTCGGAGACAAGGTTCTTCTCGATACAAAGAACCTCAGACTTCCATATGTCTCCAGGAAGTTGATTCCAAAACGAGTGGGACCGTTCACGATCGTCAAGGTCTTGGGACCGGTTACATTTAAGTTAAAACTTCCGGAGAAATGGAAGATACACCCCGTCTTCCACGCAGCGCTACTGACCCCGTACCACACAACTAAGGAGCATGGACCAGACTACGCCCGACCTCCACCGATTCCCACTCCAGAATCGACTGAAGGAGCGGAATGGGAGGTAGAAGCAATTCTGAGCCACCGCACTAGAGGTACCCAAAAGCAGTACCTAGTGGCTTGGAAGGGCTGGCCCGCGTCGGAAAATTCTTGGGAACCAGAAAAACATCTCAAGAATGCGCAGTCAATCCTACGCAACTATAAGAAGAGGCACAAGTTGTCGTGAAGGACTCAACCCACTCCTCACACAATATTTCCTCCAATTTCCTGAACAATTTCTCATATATTCACAATGGTCTATACTCGCACTCAGCTCACTGGTCGCCGTTTCTCTGAGGCTTCCAGGCGCAACATCCCTCGTCCCCCCNAACTTCATCCGCGAACGACGAACGGTTTTCTATAACCACCTTCCTCGACACACCGTCTCGGCCAACGATGAAGGCACCCTCGCCGACCGCATCGGCTGGGTCATCGTTCACCCTGACCTCTATAGTCACGTCGAAGCAAGGATCACTCATCTCCCTGAGGTCAAGGACCTCATCGACATCTACCGCTCTCTCGCTAGAGCCGCTCCCTCTTACGGAGTTCTCGTCAACTACAACAAGAGAACATCGGCTCCTAGGTCGGAGAAGAAGAAGGTAGACCAGGTAGCAAACGAGGCGTACCAAGCGGTGATCCAAGCGGCAGAGAAAGTACTCTCTATGCTCGCTAACCCCCAGATCGCGGGGGCTCTCTCGGATCTCATGCCCCTTCGCAACCAACACGGCACTCACAGTTGGGGGCATATCTTTTGGCCGCAGCGCCTCGACGATTACCCGGAGGCTATTGAGGTAGATGAGGATGAAGACGCAGATGTGAGTTCAGTCGGTGGATGGTCAATTCCGTCGACTGATCCCTGGAAGGTATCTACCCCCGACCCTGAAGAGGAAGCTATCAAATGGGGTCAGACTTCTGATCAAGAGTCGACTCCTTCCCTGACTTCCTCCAGTTCCGACTCATCCTATTCCGAGGTTGAGTCTTTCGACCTCTTACCTGAGCTCGAACACCTCGAGCTTAGTACAGTCGACGAAGTCGACGAGCTCCCTGAAAAGGAGTTCCACGAGGCTTTAAAGGTCGCAGTCAGGGCACCCTCTCCTCCTCCTCCTCCCCCGACAACGCTCACCAAGAACATCGAGGAACCTCAAGGACGTTGCGGGTTCTTTCGAGGAACCGGTGAAGATCGACTCGGATATGTCAACTCCAACGGCGACATCTTCGTCGTTCCCAACAACCCCTTCGGCATCTCGATTACTCGCATTATGGTCGCATACCATCTTCGATGGCCGGAGGCTTCTGTTCGGACCACCATGGCGGCAGCACTTCTTATCGACGACGTCCTCGCTCGTCGAGGTAATTTTCCTGCTTTCAAGATCGAAGCAGAACGTATCCCGACAACTTATCGCCAGGCTCTAGGCATGTCGGCGGCAGAGTCGGCGCAGTGGGACTGCATTCGGGCGGTAGGTAATGAGTCTGATCTCGTCGATATCTCGTTGGACGTCTTCCGTCCTGAGGTCGTCGAGAGAAACTGTTACAACGCTCAGTACGTCACGGTCACGTAGTTTCCTTTTTCACTCTTCCTCGTGCCCCCATTATGCCACGTCATCCTTTCTCACCGGTTCACACGGCTGTTGTATTACTACCCTATCACCTTCCGCCACGTCATCGCCACATCATCTGTATTCCCAGCCCTGACTCTACGTAGCTATACTGGACTCTCACGGTACGTGGCGTCTACGTGGCGCTGACGTGTCTATNNCTCTCNTCCTGTATATAAGACCAGAGGATCCACTCGGGATCCTCAGCTCGACCTGGTTATCCATTGCCTATTCCTCAGAACCTCTACTCGACTCGAACTCTTGGAGACCTCTTGGTCCGATCCCTAGGACGTCACTTGTCGTGACCGATCTAGGCTCGTCGTAACACTACTTCGTAGGGTGTTCGTCCTGTGAGTGTTTTTTCTCCGCGTCACCAGGCCGTGTTGGCGGACACCGTTGCTCGCTCGCTACATGCTACGCCTGCGCAGTACACATACACCTATGTGGGGAGGCGCAGCGATTACGCCACATGCTTCCACAGGAACTCCCGGAGCTGTAGCAGCGGCCTCGGAGTCGCGGGGTGGTATCCAACGGAAACGTGGTAAGGCGCGAGTATAGCGTGTACCCACACTCCAAGACCCGCACGGAACGTCATGTTCGGTAAACATCATCATTTCATTGGCTGGTGTCTGGAGGAGTTCGTACGAAGGTTACAATCACCAATACACTCAGCCACCAGATTGTGAATAGGTGAGCACTGCCCTCGATAGGAGTGCTATCAGCATATACCATGCTAACAGTTTCGTGGGTTGCAGCTTGGGTTCTTCACATCTGATTTGCAGCGAGGCTCTCCAAGCGACGGTTAGCTGTACACTCCCTCTCGCAGCGTAAGGATTTCCTCTACCCCGTGGTCAGCATAATGCATTCTCATGCACAAAATCCCTTCGTATGGCCCGTTCTGCGCAGAGTGAACGCGTCGTTTCTGGCAGCCAGACGCAAGGAGCCGGCCGCAACACCAGCGGATCACTATAACGCGCCGGTGACAATTGGGCTTCATGCGATACACACAGCCCGTCAAACACTATGTCTATTCGGCGGACAAGGTCCGTAATGTCCTTGTTGTCGATATCATTCCGCGCCCTCCCTGAGAGCTCGAGCGTGTTGGGCGCGAAGACATCGACGGAGGCAATGCTAGCCGCCACGACGAGCTCCCGATTGTGAATACTCGGAGTAGCCCTGGGGGCGGCGCGAAGCGAAGGCACCCCGCTCTTCGCCGTTCATCATAGCAAGATGTTGCACCAATAGGCGTACGCATGGCTACACACGGCACTCCTCATGCGGATATCCTACGGCTGTTCCGTCGCACGGTGCGACACGAAAAGCGCGGCGCATAACTGTGCGGGAGACTGCCGACGTACTTGCCATGACATCGCCAATGACCTACCAACTCACGACAAGCGCGTCTCCATGGACATCGACGTCTCGCTCATGGAGTTAATGCACCACTCTATGCGCCGTAAGCCATCCACGTCGCGATTCTTTTCGTTCACCTATTGGGCTATCAAGCCACCAATGGCAACGACGAATAGAAGGTGCTATAAGCCACGGGTCTGGCTCGGATATGACAGGGGTCGCGATGGACTCTACGTGCCGCCGCCATTCGTATCCATATATCCGTGCTCGTCTTTCCGACGCGCTCGCGGCTGCCTCTCCGCTCGCGCAGTACCCTTCTGTATGCGCAAGCATTCGATCTTTTCCTCCGAATCCACTTCATAGAGTGCGACCGAGCCTTGCGCGACTTTCCGCAACCGAGCCAGTAGACTCGTATTCATCCTTTCCGCCCTTCCTCCGCACCATCTAGGAGCATGCGTGACAGAGGTAGATGATAATGATCACGGGTCACGTCGATGGCTCACGGTCGGCGTGAGTGCGGTTTTTGTCGGGCATGCTGTGGTTATATACGTGATGTGGCTCATCCTGGGCTATAACAAACAGAATTACAAAGGTGCTCGAATATCCTGTAATAGGCGAGATGTGGATGCGAGGAGAGAAGAAACGGAAGTTCAAGCAGAGAGCGTACAATGCTAGCAGAAGGTTGGTGGTAGGCATAGGCGCAGGGCGAGGGATGCAAGCCTGAGGATTCTAGTTAGCTATGTGCAAAGTTCCGCCTGGGCGTGGACGGTATGGTTCAGATCGTGAATGATTAAATCCTGCAAAGTGGGATGCGGTGCTTACCGTGGAGGACGGACTCGCGCCATCGACTGACACCTCGGGGTAATCATCGCCATAGTACATCCATGGGTCCGCTTGATAGCTGTGAAGATGTAAAGAGCCGTTCAATCAGCTTTGACGGCGTGTACGGCTGACATAAACTACAGAGCTGTACCTTGCTGAAGTGTGCCGGTGCGAGGCGTCAGGACACGACTGCGTGCCCGGCAGGGTTTCCGTGACGGCAGCACTGAGACCCGCTGACTTCGACATTTCCTCGAGCTCGGTCTGGCGCGGAGTGGACGAAATTGATGCCCCTTCTGCAGTATTGCTCTGTGGCTGCAATGGCCCTGAGGCAGTGCTAGTGAAAATCAGAAACAGGTGTGCGGCTCGGATATGGCTACAGAGCACGTACTGGATGGCGGGTGTGTCTCGAGTCGGACTCGCCGAGTCACGAAGCTTCGCGATGAGTGCTTGGGCAGCGTCGTACAGATTGGATGGGAACCACCAGTCCTCGTTCCAAGGGACCCTTATCGTATGCCAACGTCGAAATATTTCGCTCTGCTTGAACGAAGAGAAGAAAGCCTCCAATTGGACGCAGAAATCCGGTGGAAGGAACGGCCTGAAGAAATCGAGTTCGTAGGATAAAGTACGTACAATGTGGGAAAGAGGACCGATGATATCCTCCTGCACGTCCTTCGCACGCTCATACGCGACATTGAGAATACTGCGGGATAGATTGTCGAGGGTGGCAATCAAGTCTGAGAGTGTGACCTTCATTCCTTCGTCCAGGAACACAATCTGATAACTCCTCTGATGTGAGCTGAGTACGGCGGCATACAGGAGGTGTGCATGAGCACGCAGATGTGTCCCAAGATGTTCGAATGGTTTGTTGCGAGAGTAGTCACTTGCTTGTAGAGTTCGATACGCGAATGCAACACCTGGTACCATACGCACATTAGCGAGACCGTCGAGATCCGTGAGATTCATGGTAGCGTGAGGCGTGAACCCAGGCCCATCCACTCACATCTCTCCATACTCCTGTAGACCAGAAGGTCGTAACGTCCTGGACTTGGAAGTGCTTCAAGACCGATGATTCTCGCCATTAGATTGAGTCGGCACAACTCGAGTTCCTCCCCATTCCAGCGCTCCAGGACGATGCGTGAAGTGGAAGGCGGTTGACCATGGGAATCATGTTCAGCTTCAAGCGCACAAAGAGCTAGCGTTGCGTGGGTACCGAGGATCCACGCCAATTGTACCCCCCAGCCGTAAGGCGCATTGTCCAACGATTTGGGGCGCCAATACTTGAACTGGCGAAGATGACGAAGGAACCGGTCTTCGACCTCTTCTCGGGAGAATGCTGAACCTGTCAAGGTGCACGTGGACGCGTCACTCGAACGCTCTGAGTATTCCTCAACGCCGGTGAGGAACAGGAGGATATAGCCATAGAAGATCGCTGCATGCAGAACGTGATCCGAGGATCCATCGTGGTCTTGCAGTGTTCCAAAATGGAAGGTGTCGATCTGGCCCAAACGGCCCAGCCACTCGCAAGTGTCGTCGGACTCCCACCGCACGACGCGAGCTGTGGCGGAGAAAATGACGTCGCTGTCCAGCGTAGCTTCGTAGGCGGTGCCGTATATGTCCATTTCCAGACCAACTGAATCGTCATCGATGACGCTGCGTTCGCGTGCGATCCACGACTGCTGAGGAGGTTCAACCGAGGAATTTCGGGGCATGATCGGCACTGCTGGTGAGTCAAGTGAAGCCCTGACTCTCCCGAAGCCTTGAGATAGCCACATCTTCATCGCTACAAGCATCTTGCGTGTATAATGGGGTACATAGGGCCACAGAGCGTAGAGTACCAGAGATTGCGGAGAGAGATATGTGCAGTGCACTGCGATCAACGGTGCGATAGTCGTGCCAACGATGAACACAGCGATCACAAAAACGAACAATGAGGTGACCGCCGCAACCACTCGATGGAGGTTCCATAGGAGAACCAAGAGCCCGGCCAGGAAGAGAGCGAGCGCGCCTTGAAGTAACACCGGGATTGCGTTCACGATGGATCCGACGTGGCAGCGCTTGAGGTTGTTCAGTCGATACTGGCACAACTTGGCGACGTGCTCCGAGTCACCAGACAGGCCGCTCTGGAACTCGTTCAGCCACTGCTTGACGAGGATGCCGACCGAGGCGGCGGAGAGACTGAGAACCAGGCCAGAGAACCAGAGCGCGTTCAGCCATATTGCCCACGTAGGCACAACAGAAGATGCTGTCGCGCTAGTACCAGACGAAGTGAAAGCCGGGTATGTGGAGTTGATAGAAGGCGGAATATATGTCAAACTGCTGAGCTGAAGCGAGATGTGCTGAAGAATGAGGGGTGAAGGAATCGGAGAGGCGGGTTGAAGGAGTTGGTATGACTCGACATTAAATGCAGTGAGGATCGCGGAGAACAGGCCGGCCTATGCGGGTCAGTTCTCATTCTCTGTCCATACATGCACATCGAAGACGTGACACGCACATAGACCAGATATGTATCGATTTCCTTGATCCATCGCTCAACGAGCGCCTTGCTATACTCCTGCGATATGGCAGCTGTCTTCGTGAAAGCGTCTCTTTGTTCTTCGTCTGTGAATAGCATATAGCGCCACATGTAAAGAGTCTTATTTCTGTTGAGAATAATATAGCGCTCCTAATGATGTCACATACCGAGATGATTGACCCAATACGAACATTGGACGCCAGAAATGCCTGACCATTGGCAATGCCAGCTCGGGGCTCTTCCGAAGGGCCGCCGCTTTGGTTAGCCGATCCTTCCTGCGTTGATTCAGAGTAAGTGTGATTATCATAAACCCCTGCAGCGCCCACCTCATGCGTACTTCTATTTCCACCATTGAGGGCGCTGTGATCGCAAGTTGCCTTAGAGGTTACTGAACTCCAACAAGTCAAAGTCGGGTATTAGGCGAGTTGCTAGCAAATTCAAGGAGAGAAACGTACACGGTGGTGGCCGAGCGTCCTGCGCGTTCTCAGCAAGCGGCAGGGGCGGTCGATGGCAATTGCACACGGTGATACGTCTTATATAGAGGATACCCTGAGCGCCAGCTCCCCGTGACGATGCAGACGGCCTGGCAGGGAAGCACAGGTGCGTGCCTTCGGAGCCACACACTGGCCTGAGGGCATTCTCAGTACAGCTCTATGATTCAAGCGTAGTGCCTCGTAGCTTCCCGGATTCTGGGAGTCTTGTGCGTATATAGCTGTGAGCGGCGTTCTGTATGGCAGGAGGAATGAGCCGCACAGCAGTCAGGGAAGCATTATGAACCGCACAGGCCTGTGCATCCTAGCATCGCATGTAGCGGGAGCGGAGAATCAACTATTTTCATCGAGTACTCTGTGAAGCGTTCGTGAGCGCGGTCGAATGCCTGCATCTGTGGAAAGGCGTATCAAACACTCGTTCCGAGTTCGTTCCAGCGTAATCGCAGACATGAGGCGCGATGAAGGCTAGGGCGCTAGTATGTCTTGATCCAAGACGTGCATCCGGCCACCATCCGTTTATTAAAGACGTCTCCGTCTAGCCCATTTCGGACTGTCGACGTCGCACCTCCAGGCTGAGCTGTGCAACTGAATGGAGAGAGAGAGGAGGAGGAGGAAGAGGAGCCAGAGGAGGAGAGGGAGAGATAGAATCCGCGGCAAAGACTAGAAGCGCTTGAGACGATTGAAGCGCCGGTGACCTTGCCATCGCACTTGTCTTCCTCCTCCCAACACAAGAGCAGGCTCCAGATCGTCTTCCGCTCTAATCATGGCGATCTTGCCTTTTACTTGTTACGGGAAAATAAACTTTGTCTCTTGATTGGTACAAGCTAGTCAGTGCTCCCACCGGCGCTGCGACACCGAGTTGCTCTCGACAGCTCTCTCAACAATGAACACACTACCCGTCTTAACGCGGGCACCCCATTACTCCCTGCCCTATGAGCAACGTCCTTTCGGCTCCCTCTAGCCCACTGCGCTTTGATTTGCCTTTTTTTTGCCCCTCCAGATCTCATGACCCATTCCGCTTTCGCCGCTCGGTTCCAAAGGGAATTCTTACCTCGTACAGATCATGTGGATTTCCGTGGTGGTTACGCTGCTCGTTCAGCAACTCACAAGTAAGCATTCGTTGACTAAAAGCCTCAGCGCAGGCCTTACATCAGGCCTCGAGTTGACGGTATGTTCGCCTTGCAACCATACCGCACGTGCTAGGCATTAGATGTGCTCTCTCAGGCCAGCTCCTTCCACCACCGCCGAGCTTTGTTGGCGGACGTTTTTGTTCCATTCCTCCGCGCAGGCAAGAACACACTCGTATGAGAAAAGTGCAATGAATAACCAGATCTCAAGCGATATGAATATTTCAATGTGATGTTTGCTCGGTGAGTGGGACCCACGTCATCTATATCGTCCGCCGTTCATGCCTCACCTAGGCTGTCAAGCTCAAAGTCGTCATTAAACGCCGTGGTGCTTTCACGCTCAGGAGACTACTGTAGCAGACGCGATCGTGAGCAGCCAGAGTAGCTCCGAAAGGTATGAGTACTGGCTAGCTGACGTGATCCTTCGCCGCCACGGCGATACTAGCCTTAAGAGTAGCAAAGATCGTTGCAGTGCGATGACTAGCGATGCAGGCGGTCACGAAAATGGACCACATCGTCTACCGGGACACGAAGAGGTTCACATCCCTGGAGCTAGTTGTTAACACCGTCGGTATGTCCTTCGCGCTTTCGCACCCTTGTTGTCGTCGCCGTCAAGACATTGACCGCATCCTAGGAGGTTCCTGCACATCTTTGGGACGGAAGATCGAACTGCATCACGCGTCCTCGTCGGGTATTGCAACTTAGGCGTCATTTTGCTACCATAGTGAGACAGTGCGCGTCAGGTCCTGGCTACCTTGACTGGATCGGGCATCCAGTCACGTCTCCAGCTGGTTGTGAGCCGCCGACTACCTGATATCTCCATAGCCATCGTCTCGCCCGCGATGCCCAACGAGCACGCGCAGCAGACATCCCATGGCCGCATACACCGCGGGCATCAGTGTACCCACCATACAGGTACGTCGCGTCGCGGATCCGCCCATTCCCATGTACATGCAAAAGCTGATAACCACATACCGAGCAGAAGGTGCCTAACGGTTGAGGCCCTGCATTACCCATGTCTCAAAGACAGTTTTCTGCGCCGCGAAGTACGTGGCAAGAGTACATAACACCGGTGTATCCGATCGAGCATGACAGATTCTGCCTCAAGCTCGGTGTACGTCCCCCGTCCACAGACGTAGACGTATCAATGCTCTTGCGGTTGACTATCCATCCGCACTGGACGTCGCGCCGGATCAGCACCCATCCGATCTTCGTATCCCAATCACCATAGCGGGCGCGACGACTCGTACACTCGCACTGATCTTCACGCTTTTATGACTCGTTACCGTCGGTATCAATCTCGTTCCACTCGTTCCATTCGCTGCCGGGTGGAACCGTGCCTCCCGAGAGCTACGGCAGTCGACGTCTTGATCGTGTACATGACCGTTGATGCTTGCAATTGACGCCGGGGCGTGGTGGACGTCGGGCATTCCATGACCGTATGCGCCATGCTTGATTGTATAGTCATGACCGAATTCGATTACAGAGGGTTCTCAACCAGGCTACAGTACGCGAGATAAGGGCGAGAAGAGCAGGGAAGAGGACGAAGATTCAGGGAGAGCAAGATATTGGCTATCGGCACGAGAAGCAGGACGATCGGAGGTGCAAGGATTGTAGGCAGATCTATCAAGAAAGTGTGAACGACTCAACCCGAGTAATGAAGGAATGATGAGCAAATGCCGCAGTGATCGTGGAGAACGAGCTCACGCTCAGATAGTCGCCGTGATACATTCACTAGTCTGCTTGGTAGCTACGAGGGCGTGCGCAGCTATTTGATTAGTTTCCGCCCGCCAGCACAGTGGATAACAATTCCGTACCTCTCTGTTGAGCGCCGACCTGACGTGCTAGGGTGCGACTGTGTGCTTAGAGAGGCTATCGCATTCGCACTATTGGAGTCCGATGGATCCGACGTTTCCTCGTTCTGGCGCGGGGCGTTCGAAGGTGATGGTTGGGATGTAGTATCACTGTCCGATTGCGACGGTCTTGAAACCGTGCCAATCCAAGTCAGCAGTAGACGTGAGGTGAGATCGTTCCAGGGCACTTACCCGATACTGTGTGTATCTAGACTGGCCGAATTACGAAGCTTCTCGATGAGTGCCTGGGCGGCATCGTACAGATCGGATGGGTACCACCGGCCCTCCTGCCAGGGAACATGCATGTAGTACCATTTTTCATACAGCATGCTCTTCCCCTTGAACTCAGAGAAGAATGTTTCCAGGTTGACACAGAAGTCCGGTGGGAGGAGTGGCTGGAAGGAGTCGAGCTCGCGGGAAAGAGCATGCACAACGTGGGAAACAGGACGGATGATGTCTTCTTTTACGTTCTCGGTGTGCTCTTCTGCATCGTTGAGTCGGCTGCAGGATAGGCAGCCCAGGGTGGCGCTCAAGTCCGAGAGTGCATCCTTCACGCCTTCCTCCAGAGACTCGTCCCTACCGAGCCTCTGACGTGAGCGAAGGGCGATGGTATTCAGGAGGAATGCATGGCCGCGCAGATACATCCCAAGATGTTCGAAGGGATTTTCGAGGGAGTAGCTACTTGCTCGTACAGCGCGAAACGCAACGACAGCACCTGATACCACATGCAAACAAGAGACATTCATGAGACGCGTGGCGGCATGAGGGCTGAACTCGCACACTTACAAGTCTCGCTACAGCTAGCTAGGGTCGTTTTGTAACGTTCTGGGAGGGTCCCGTAAGCTATGGTTCTTGCCATTGAATCCAGTAGGAACCAGTCGACTCTCAACTGGCGTTGCGGCAGACCGGTGTCTGGAGGGGATATCGATTGAATATCAGCTTCAGCGTCGGCTGTAAACAGCGCTAATGCTGCGTGGATAGCAACAATCCAAACCATCTTCGCCCCCAATTTGTCAGGCACATTGTCTGCTGGTCTGTATCCAAATAATAGAAGTGTTTCCAGGGGAGCAGTGAGTTGACTTTTGATCAATTCTCCGGGGATTGCTGATTCTGCGAATCGCTTCTTTAGGGTGGCGCACAGGAGGAAATAGCCGTAGAAGATTGCCCCGTGCAGAAACTCATCATGAGCGGACTGTTCATGACGTTGGAGCTTCCCAAAGTGGAAGGTGTCGATCTCCACCAAGCCGGCAAACCACTGCAGAGTGTCCACAGCGTCCCAGCCCAAGAAGCAGGCTGTGGCGGAGATGATGACGTCACTGTCCAATGTTGCTTTGTAGGCGGTCAGAGTCATGTCTGCCTCGAGCCTGTGTGACTGTTGATCGACGAGGCGGCGTTCGCGTGCGATCCATGAGTGCCGAGGACATATTTCGACAATGAAATGCCGCAGAGGGTACCAGGGGGTTGTGACGCGCCCGCCTTGAAGGAGCCACAAGCCAGATAAAACGGCCCACAACAACTTGAGAATAAGACGTGACACGTGTAGCCCCAGATCGTAGACCACCAATGATTGTGGAGAGAGATATGCGCAGTGCGTGGTAATCGCGGGTGTGATAGTTGTACCCACAATGAACACAACTATGGCCAAAACGAAGATAGAGGTGATCGCCGCAACCACTCGATGGAGGTTCCAGAGGAGAACCAGGAGCCCGGCCAAGAACAGAGCTAGAGCGCCTTGGAGCAACACCGGGATCGTGTTCACGATGGATCCGACGTGACAACGCTCTAGATTTTTCAGCCGATATTGGCGCAACAAGGCGATGTGCTCCGAGTCACCAGACAGGCCACTCTGGAACTCGTTCAACCACTGCTTGACGAGGATGCCGACCGAGGCGGCGGAGAGACTGAGAACCAGGCCAGAGAACCAGAGCGCATTGAGCCATATCGCCCATGTAGGCACGACGGAAGACATCGTTGCGCTAGTGTCGGATGAACTGAAAGCAGGGTATGTGGAGTTGATCGAAGGCGGGATGTATGACAGACTGCCGAGCTGGAGGGAGATGTGCTGGAGAATAGCGGGGGATGGGTCTGGCGGCGCGGGTTGAAGGAGTTGGTATGACTCGACATTAAATGCAGTGAGGATCGCGGAGAACAGGCCGGCCTATGCAGGGTCAGTTCTCTTTCTCTGTCCGTACATGCACATCGAAGACATGGCACGCACATAGACCAGATATGTATCGATTTCCTTGATCCATCGCTCGATGAGTGCATCACTATATTTCTTGTTTATGTCGGCTGTCTTCGTGAGAGCCTCTTTCTTTTCATCCTTCGTGAATAGTTCATGGCCTAGCTGGTGGAGAGCCTACATAACTGTCGCTGTTAATGAAACCACAGACTACTTCAGCACTGACATACCTCAATGTTTTTCCTACTAGTAGGTGAATCCATGTCCTTCAGAAATGTGTGTCCAATGTCAGCATGGAGCTTCGGCGTGGACTCGGAGATGCCACTCTGGTCTGCCGGTCCTTCCTACATCGATTCCTAGTGAATCCAATGGTACCCCAACAGCAGAAACTTCGTGCGTACCTGCAGTGGTTCCGCCATAGAAAACGTTCTTATCGCAAAGCGCTTCGAATGTTCAAGTTGTGCTGTAATAAGACATCAGTTACCAGATGTCGACATCAAGCCCAAGGTGAGAGACATACGTGGCGGCGGCCGGGCGTTCTGCGCGTCACGTCCAAGCAGCCAGCGATACCTCTTATATATAGAATACGATGAGCGCCAGCTGCTGCGTGCAGATGGCTTGGAAGGGAAGCACAGGTGCATGCCTTCGGAACTGATATAGGGCTTTTTTTTTAGTACAGGCCAATGATTCAAGCATGGGATTCGCTTCTCGTCGTATGTTCGCCGTTGCAGAAGATCGTATGGCACGTCTCTGAACTAGCCTCTGAACTAGCAGGGTGCTTTTGTGTAGTAATATCGAGTTCTGCAGCCCTCGAGACGTTTTGACCAAACCCCCGCCGCTCGCGTCTTGCGCATGGTGAGTGACAACGAGATGGGAAGCTGTATTTAATCAGCCGCCTATGCATCAATGGAATGTCAATGGCCGCATGGACCAGTGCGCGCTGTGGGCATGTTATGTAGTGCCGCATTTCCACCGACATTCCGCACTATTGCTATCAGAACATTCGCTGGCATCCTTCAATGTTTTCAGCTGTTCAGAGGGGATATGATCCCCCGTTCGCACCGTCGCTGTGGCAAATTCAGGGCCCAATTAACACAAACTACGGACGATCCACGGAGAATTCATCTCTTATGTTCTCCCGCTCTACCGAAGGTCTATCAAACCTTTTACGCATGAGGTGCGACGTGGCTTGCGGCAATGCGCACATCAACTTGGCCACACATGCATGGCACCAATGATTGACACCGATTAGGACATTACGCACCTGTGATGAGCGTGACATTCCCGCGCAGGTCCGTGCCCTGATTGAAGAATATTGCCATTGTCCTCTCTGGCGCCGTAGCTGTTCGGGGGCCTTGTGTGTGAGCGATTCATTAATATGAAATTGTGTCGATATACCGCACGCTGGATGCAACAGATGAAAGTGTAGATTGCATGGAAGGCGCAGCACTCTTCTGCTCGACAATCCTGACGTCAACCTCAAAACGCGAATGGTGAGTACGCGCTACAACCTCGCGTATCATCGCTCACCCACTCTTCCTTGTCATATGTCATCAATCACACTCAGCGCAGGTCGATTGGGCCCACCCACCGATTCTCTCATAGGCCTGAGGTTCGCCCTGTTTCGCTGAGCATGCAGTATACATGGAACAATTCAGAACGCGCACGCGCCCACGGAGACAGGCCGACAAGGAGTGGGAGAATACACACCAGGCCAGAGAATTTCCATTGATTCCATATATGGGTCAGCGCCGCTCTGCCAACGGCGTTGATGTGCGTGATCTGACCGTCTCCCACGGACGAGAGCTGCTCGCCCTGTACTACACCTGAAACAGTGCCCTTGCATTAGGACGGGAAGCATAATCATAGATAAGAACGTGCACAGTGGTGGAGCACGTACTCTTACAGTGCCCGGTGGGATCAGCGTGCCGCACGCGGTCAACGTTGGCGACAGATGCGAGAGGCGCAAGTGAAACTAACAAGAGTAATCATGAGATTAGCACGAGTTCTAGCACAACAGTACGTAGTATATACCACACCGTGGGCGAGGGTAGAGGGGGCGAGGGTGTGGGCGTAAGAGGCAGAGCGGCGCTTGGAGGTTTTATGGACTCATCGCAATGAAATTAGCTTGAGGTTATGAGGGGGTGGTTGAACGAATGAAACGAGTGTATAACTGTATCGCAAATGTGTCCCGGAGTTTCCAGTATCGCAGCCTTCCCACTGCTCGTCGCGTTCAGTGAGTACGAGAGGATGGATGCAGACGCGTGGAAAGGAAATCGATTACCTTGCTTGACAAGGTTACCTCGACCCCCGGAATTGAAGCCTCATATGTCCTACCCGAGGACTTCTGACATAGTTTCCGTACAATCCCGACACGATCGGGCGCTTCGCTTACTTCTGCCAGTGCATTTCTGAGAGGGCGCACTTCACGCGTTCGCCTTTGTCCCACTACGTCTCGTCAGCCCATCAAGTATACAGACCACTGTGAGCAGAGATATCAAACATCAATGTCGAACGATCCGCCTGGCAGTCATTATGAAGGCAGCCGATGAATTGACCACACTGCAGGAAAGTGTGCACGTGGCTGGAACTGAAAGACAACCTCTTCCCCCTTCGAGCTCTCACTTGTTGCTCGCCCAGCCAGAAAAAAGTAAAGCCGTACGTAAGTCGCACGCCATATCAGAGAGCGTTACGATAGTGCCAAACACATTATATGCTAACAGGCCGTACCTGGGCCTTCAGCAGATATCTGTGTCAAACTTGTGCATGCATCCAAGCGTTTGGTGTATGTCCATGAGCCGCAACTGCAAGAATGCCACGCGCAGACATTTCATCCGTCCCTGGATTTTGCATGAGACATGCTGCGTAGCGCAATCAGTATTGAACAAGGCGTGAGCAGGACGCACATAGGCCGTACATGGGCCCTGCGCGATGGGGAAGCGATGTCGAGCTTGCGAAGACGTCCTGCTCACAGCATAGACTTATGTCGGCACACTTACAGATCTCCAACAACGTCGATGCAGCTCACGTTGTCGGCCACACGCACGCTCCCTGACAAGAATACTCGAATTCGGTTCGTCGCGTATCGATGCGTGCCGAGGCGTTCAGCTTACACGCAGACACGGCTGTCGCAGGCAGCAGGGCCAGGGAAACCGGCGCTCTCTCTGACGCCGCGCACGGTCTCTGCATTACCTTCAGATGTGTACATTCCCCGGTCGCTCATGATCAGTCATGGGATGCGGAACGTCTGCGGAGAGCTCGTGAGGCTTCACTCCGCCGGAGTCCCCATGGCAGGATTGGTGTTGACACCGCTGGCTGACGCACGTAGGGCATTTTCTCTCTCCGCTCGCACATCATACACAAGTCCCACCCTCGCCAAGTGGACGGTGCGCGAGCAAGTCACGAGCCTCCGCGTGTGATGACGGCCGTAATTCCAATGCTGAACAACTTTGGGTGGTGGCGTCCCTATAGCCTCTAGCTTGTGGTGTACTTGATGTAATCAGACAGAATAGATAATTCTCTCCATAGAGTGCAACTACGTATCAAAGTAAACAAGAGAGCTTGACACCATGACTGAGCAGCACGCTCCTTGACCCTTTACCACCACCATCCCGTTTAGACGCCCACTGCCCTGGCCCCTTCTTCGTGAGAGTCTTATGGCATTTCCCCCTTCCCACCCCCTCCGATTTCCCCATCGAGGGTCAAGATGTCCCCGGATAGACATACAAAGGCCGCGGGGGGCAGTAGGCCGAGCCCGATGGACGGCGATCGCCCCAGATCGCGGTCAATCACACCCTCTGAAAACTGCAGCCCCTCCAGGCGCACCCAATCCCTCCCACCAGCTGTCGAGAGGGCTAG
>JAPEVG010000043.1:0-142948 GCA_029747595.1 Trametes cubensis
GTTGTGTCGGCTCCGGGGCCCCATCGCCTGGTGTCTAGTAGTCCAGGCGGAGGGTTCGCGGGGCGCCCAGCTGTTGCGGGCGGTGCATGGATGCGTTGAGACCCTGGAGAGGCGTGCTAGCCCTGGCCACGGAGCTGTCAGGAGCTTGAGGAGGTTGGGTTCCAGTAGCTCTCCAGTACTGCGCGAGGAAATTGAGATACGCAGTCATGACCCCCGGGTCCATGAGCAGCCCATTGGGCTGGAGTAGCCAAGGCATGGCGTTCCCCGGAGGGTGGAGCGGTTCGCTATCCATTGGAGTGGCATTCTGGGCAGGCGGGATCGGGTGGTCTGCAGGAGGGTGCCAGTCGGCCAGTCCAGCAGATGGTCCTGCATTGGTTGAGGTTGCGGGTTGGAAGGTTAGCGGGGTGTTGGGTTGCGCATGCTCCTGGCAGCGCGCGGCGTCCGCCGCAGTGGTAGAGAAGGCCCTCATTCTCTTTCGAGGCCTTGGGTCGGAGGAGTGCGTCTCATCAGACGTCGCCGGGCGTTGTCCGTCCTGCCGGTTGGTGAAATGTAGGGCGGCACTGAGGGAGCTCGTTCTCGGGAGCGGCATGAGCGACCTAGAGAGAGGACGGTGCGGGTCGGTTGTGTGGTGGGGATTGAGCATGAGACCATGCATGGTCGGGGTGGAGGGCATTGATACGTCACTCGGAGTGAAGTTGTCGAGCTCGGAGTTGTTCATGTGGGGAGGGTGGTCCTGTCCATTTGTTAGTGGGCTGGCCACTATGGGCGGGAGGCCGTTGGTGGGCACCTCATCCATGTCACCGAACTCGGTGGGGCTCGGGTTGGGAAATAGCGGTGACCGGAGGTGGTCCGATGGCGAGAAGAGCAGAGCGCTGGGCAGTGTGTGCTCCTGCGGTTGTTAGCTGGGAGAGTGTACAGCAGGGGGGGTGCAGTCACCTCTGCATGCGCGTACGCAGCGGTGCGTATGGCGTCGTGCGCCCCCGATTGCAGGTCAGGCGCGAGATTCGGTTGGCGTGGGTGCTCGTTCATCTCGGTAGTGTAGTTCTCGGAAAGAGTGGGGTTATGCGAGTTCATGCTCTGCTACAGCCGTCCGGGAGGACTCAAGCCAGTGTGGGGAGCGGGAGGAGGGCGCGCAATCTAAAAGTGCTCACGTTCGCCCAGGCGCTGGAGGTGCGGGAGCCGTGGCGTTCTCGGAAGCGCGATTCGCGCGTCATTGGGCGCGGGCCCGGACTGCTACGCTAGATGGCAAACAGAGGCTGGTGTGTCCAGGTATGGGTCGCGCGTTGGCTCTTTCGGACGTCGCGCCTGCTCACAGAGTCTATTCAGGGTATGTGCTCAGCTTGCCTGGCGGGTAGTCCGGTGCCTTTCGTCGGTTCCGGCCGTGTGCGGACGGTAATCATTTCTGATTCGCGGGATACAGGCGTCTACGTATTTAAGGAGCAATGCCAAGCCTCCTGCTCTTGTTTAGGAACTGCAACCACCCCTCGCCCGTACGTCCCCACCCTATTGGCCATCCTCGAGCGGGCTACTCGGGCCATCTGACGTCAAGATCGTCTTGCAGGAGAACGGTTCTGGTTGCGGGGAGGAGGCTGGTTATGGCCCATCTCAGCACTCGCCAGAGGAGGGGGAGGTTTACAGTTACTCCTTCGCTGTGGGGAACGGAGATGTACGCGAAGTCGGTTGTTGACATGGGGTCGTCGTTTCGGAGGATGAGCTCTGTCACCTGTGGCTCGAGGGGTCTGGCTGCTATGATCGTTCCTTCTACGTCCACATCCTCTGCGATCAGGAGCTGGCCTCCAGGCTCGATTCCCCGGGTGATGCGGTGGGAGAGGACTTCACGGACAGCTAGAACTCGAGCCCGCTGTCCAATGCGGAGCGGCGTAGGCGGCGTTGCGGCTAGGTCGAAGTACGTGTTGTTTGTGATCTGCGTTCCGGTCGTGGTGTTGGTCGGGGTCTGACCTCTCGTTTTTGCTAGTATGACCACAGTGTGCATTTTCTGATGCGGCGGTTTGGTCGGTTTGTGCGGGATGGGGCAGAGTATCACTCACAGCCTGGCAGTGTTTGTTTGGAATGACACTTCTTGGCTAGTTTCCGGTGCTTTTGGGGTGGTGTAGGCTCGGGTAGGAGAGTTCTGGGTGCGTTTTATGGTGTGGACGTGGACGTGGACGTGGACGTGGACGTGGACGTGGACGTGGACGTGGACGTTGCTGACTGGCTGGGGTGTTCTCGGGCGGAGACACTTCCTTTGCAGCCCGGGTTCGTCCGGGNAAGGCATCTAGAGGGGCCTGGTTCGGTCTGGAGGAGGCAGGGGGCCATGCCAACTCGTGAGGACGATAGTGCTAGGGGCCTATGTACAGAGGGCATGGGACCCAGGTCCTTTTCTGTTGCTATGCATTAGGAGAGCAGCGGTCGTGCATTGGCCAGTGCATGTGTCTGCGTATCTACTTTTCAGCTGAGGCTGGTTCCGCGCACATCTGAGTCTTGGTGGTGGCAGTTGTGCCCATTTTGGACGTTTAGTTACCATTCTGGAGGCACAGTGAGCTTAGTTATGTGGGACGTTATGAGGGGTTTAGTATTGCCG
Source organism: Trametes cubensis (assembly GCA_029747595.1). Taxonomy (NCBI): domain Eukaryota; kingdom Fungi; phylum Basidiomycota; class Agaricomycetes; order Polyporales; family Polyporaceae; genus Trametes; species Trametes cubensis. Next base: position 2,582 of record JAPEVG010000043.1, read on the forward strand.
TTACACGCTTGTAATCGTCCTATAGAGGGTGTACAGGTTCAGATTGTCCGCTTCCGTGCTCCGTGCCTTCCCGGCCACCTCTAGTTGGCGCAGATCGTTTGTGCTTGGGTGGAGATGTGCGTGCAGGCGCGCGTTCTTGTGAGGCGGGTTTGGCGCCCGGCCCCTTCTGCGGTGGACGGTTATGTGGTGCGGGTGCAGATGCGGCGGGGGTATTGGTTACGGAGGCGTGCGTGCGACACGTGCGTTGCGGTCCGTGCAGCTCGGCATTCAGCCATCAGGTGGGCGTCTGGTCATATGGCACGTGCACTGTGGCTTGTGCGTCTTGGAGGTCGGCCTTCAGGTGGGCGCTTGGTTCCGCGATGCGCGCGTTTGGTCCGTGCGTTTCGGCGCTCGGGCTCCGGGTGGGCGCCTGGTCATGGGCACGTGGGTTGTGGTCCGTGCATTTCAGCTTCCGGGCTTCGGGTGGGCGCTTGATCGGCGGCGAGCGCTCAGTGTTCAGGTGAGCGTCGGGTGGTCCGTGCGTAGTGCTCCATATTGCCGCGTTTGCGTGTGAGGATCGTTGTCGTGGGCCAGGGAGTCGTGAGCAGTTTCTCTCTGGTGCTTGTGGGGGTCGCATGTTGGAGATTGACTGTGGTTACCTGTATGTGCATTTGCATGGGCTGGTCATAGCGTAATACTTTTCCCCGGGGTAAAGGGTGTATTAGCGCCGGCACGAAGGTGGTGGTAGCGGATCAAGGAGCCCCCCGTATCTCACCAACATCACAGTATGTTGACGATCCCATCAGTGCCTCGCGCGACGCCCAACCAGCGCCCATGCACAACGTCAAATTCGCTGTTCCGCGGGAATGGCTTTGGACCATTATACCATCGGCTACCATCCTTGGTACTGGCCTGCCACGGATCACCCTCATGATCATCCAACTTTCGACTCGAAACCTGGAATCATCTTGGGCGTTGAGCGGTAACTCAATCCTCATAGTGAGTATTGCCCACAGTTCAGAGCCATTGGTGACAGGGTAAACGGTCTTGCAGGGCTAATCCGCCTCCTCCATCGCTAGGATTCTACACGCTGTCCACGATAGATCCATGGTAATCGCGCCGGATTGAACACCTTGGCATCACATACAACCATTCGAAATACTACCTCCGGCTCCCATCGAGATCGCTTGAGCATGTACGTATCAGTACTCGCGCGTCGGCGGCTTGCCCATGCGGGGGCTCCTTTTACCTTGCAAGCGTTGCGGGGGGTGTGAATTGTGGCATCAGCTACCACCACGACGGTTCTAACCCGAAGGTGGCCAGGACGGTGCTGTCTTACACTATGATCAACTCCAAGTTTCATTGCCAGCGCTCGCCCCGGCTTTTCGATGTTTGGCCGACCGACTGTCAGCCGCTGCTGAAATGGTCGCATCTAGATACCCACTAGCGACACTGACAATTTGGTAAATACGCATGAAGAGCTAGAGTCGAAGGCCTTGATTCAGCAGTCGGCAGGCGTGGAACCGCCATAGCACTTCTAACTGGTGCCAAGGTTCGCAATGGTGCAGTCCATAGGCGTAGTATGCAAAACTCGCCACTCGGTCGAGGACGTACGATCTTTCAGGCAACTGTATCCTCTATTCAACTCCAAGAGTTCCGATATAGCGTATGTCTATGATTTGTCGTAACGATCGTTGCTCAAACGTTGGCATCTCGTCGCACCCGCCACCTACTTCGTAGTGTTTTTGAACCTACCACCCCAGCCATGGCTAGCACGACGGTGCCTGCCGTGCATATGACTCCGCAAAAGATGATCAGCCTATTGAAGTGCTTCTCGTCCGTTTCTTTCAGTATCGCGCCCCCAGTTGGGGGGCCCACCAGCGTGGCGACGGCAATGAGCATGTAAACCGAACCTGGCAAGGCAGAATATCATGTGTGAGTGTGGGCGCATGCATAAACGAAGGTAGGTGAAACGAACCGAGTCGTGCACCGTACTGCTCCCGTGGGGATATCGTAGCGATATATGTGGCTAACAGCGAGACAAAGGCGCCTAGAGTTTCCGACGTGAATTTGATATACGATATTAGCGGGCAGGAAGAGGGTCAGCGTACCTGAGAACAACCCGTATAACGCTGCGAAGGCAATAATCGATCCCGCATTGCGAGATGGTAACCACAGTCCGAGGATGAGGATGCTGCATAATGACGCCGCCGGAATGAAGACGTTCAACCTGAGAAAGCGTTAGCAGTGAGCGAAACGATATTTTCATCATGTCGGGCGCGAGAGTGTCCAGTTGTTGACTTACGGTCCTACTTTGTCAGCCAAGTATCCCGGGAGAATACGCGATGGCACGTTCATCGCGTTTAGGATCGCTAGAAGATAGTTCGCGATATGCGGTGGGACCCCTCGGAAGTTGGCATATATCTGAATGTAGAAGTACGGAATGAAGAACCCATAAAATAGCCTTCACCGGAAGGGAAATTGTTTGTCAATCAGCGAATCGTCTGACAGCTAGATCCTATGGACCACGAAAAAGCCGAAAGGGTGCAGAACTACTCACAGAACCCCGCCAATGGTCGCGAGCGTATATCGCGGATCCTTGAAACCTCTCAGATCAATTGCCGTTCGGAAGGAGAGATCGCCAGATAGTGGGAGACGCGTGCGGATGGTCAGGCAGGCGACAATAAGACATGCCATCAGGATGAACGCGATGATGCGTACAGCCCAGCCGAAGCCGACTCGAGGGATTAGCTGCTCGAGGATTATGGGAAAGACGACACCGCCGGTAGCACTGCCTCCGGTGGTCAGTCCGATGACGAGAGCACGACGTCTGCGGAACCAGTGCCCGAGCACAGCGACAGAAGGATTGAAGCTACGTAGAATGCTTGTCAGAATGCATGCTACAATTTCAAAGAGATGAGGTTTCTGCGCATACAGGAGGGCGATTCCAATGCCGAAGAGCACCCCTTGGGACAGGAAGACCTGGTACGCCTGGTCCTTCTGGCATAGAGAGACCATCATAAGGGAGAATACGCAAAGGAAAGATCCTATCGGAATGAGGTACTGCACTTTGCGTGAGCCAAGAATTGAAATGGTGGTAGGGTGGTGTAGGCAAACTGACCTTTGTCCCATAAGCGTCGAATACGCGGCCAGTCAAGGTGCCCACGAAGTACAGGAAAAACACTTGCAGAGACCCTATGAGGGATATAGAAGATGACGAAGAAGACGGCAAGAGCGTCGACTCGTAGTAGTCCTGAAACGTTCCCTGCAGGCGGAAAATGGGAAGAGTCAGCGTCAACGTTCCTGGCGGCGTTCGTGAGTTTGCGAATGGAGTAAGTCATGCACGAACATAAGCGTTAATCATGCCAGCCGAGGCGAACAAAGCCATCGTCGTCCCGAGGACGACAATCCAAGCTTCTCTCCCTCCATCTGGGACGTACTCCAGTTCTGGCGAAGGAGATGTAGCATCGGCTTTGGGCTCCTGATCAACGGCCTCGGCAGAGGGTGGCCCGACAACGGTGAGCTCTGCGTCCACCCCAGACTTGTCGTCAGACCTTAGTTTCTCGTTTTCGTCATACATCGTGGCTCAGGGACTAGTCAAAATTAGGTTCACGGAGCCGTGCTCTCCCCTACAATCAATTGAGGTCAGCGTTGGAATTCGAATTCGAGTGGACAGAGGGGTACGTACGTACCGAGCACTGAGTAGAAGGCTCAGGGGAAAACCGCACCATCTTCAGATCACCGCTTATGTATGGTCATGGTGGTGAGTCATGCCGTGGTCGCTTGGGGACTAAGGTGCTAGTAAGCTGCAGCCGTTTGGCCCCAGTCGGCCGAGCTTGCGCTGGGGAAGCGAGCATCAGCGATTAGTCAGAGGCTCAGAGATGCACTGCTGAACAATCAGATCTGGAAGCGCTTTCAATAGCTTGTAAATCAATAGGCTTTCCTTCGTTGATCTCGCGTGTGTCCTCCCTCAGTCTATGTTCTATACGGAGTAACGAGTGAGCAGACTATTCAGTCTGTAGTACATACACCGCAGCACTTTTGCTGACTCTGGCGCTATCTAGGCTGCGCGTCTGAGCATCATGGAATTCTGTGGCGAGATCGTGTGGTCGGAACTACCACGATCATGGTCATGAGGTGGAGCAATGAGAGCCAAGCGCTGGTGGCAGCGTGAAGCGCCTTGGGCGGCTATGCTAGGCTGCCCGTCGCACACAATCCCAGTTTTCATGCACAACCTAGTCGTCTTGTAGAAAGGTCAATATTCACGTCCGAGCCACTCCTGACACTTGAGCAGTTCTTTCTGAGAGGCCATGTGCCCAGATGACGGTGAGCACGCAATCGTCTCTGAGCGCGCTTTGAGGACGTACATCCGGTATGCGCAGGACGTCCTGAATATCCGACCTTACGCCGCACGAGGCTTTCAACGCAGCCTTCTTCAGCGACTTAGCGTCACGCTTCTTCAGCGGCTTCCCACGACCATCGACCCTGGTCTTCCTGTACCGCTGCGCCAAGGCCTCGAGGATGCCTTCGATCACCGCCGCGGCGGTGAGCAGTGAGATGGGGTATAAGAGCACCTCGGCCTCTGTGCACGCATGTCGCACATACTGAGCTCCGGGTACTGCAGGCTCGTGGAAGTGTGGGAGTAGAATGGACGTACGCTGTATGGCCTCACACAACACTTCCCAGGCGTGTTCTTGGACACGCTCCCAGCCTTCGTCAAATCCGACAAGCCGACGAAGCGGTGGGAGGGCAAGCCAGAGTTCCGCCATGAATGCGCCGGGGGTGGCGTTCCCGACCTGGTATCCGAGCGCCTCAAGCACATCGCGCTGTGCGCTCTCGAGGTCCTCGAACTCGACTTCGTGAGGCGCGAGGCACAAGAATTCGTGCGCATATATGACGTTGAGCGGGTATAGAAAGTCGCGATGGAACTGGGAAAAAGCAACAATAAGTTCTTGCAGTTGAGGTCGAGCCTATTGCCTACCTTGATGCTGATAGTGAGGCATGCGAGAGCTACGTCCCAGTAGACCGCTTCGAGGTCTTCCTCTGTTGCGGAATCGCCGGAGACTGTCGATGGAGGATCGACAAGGTGGACATATCGCAAGAAGAGATGACCTGCGTGGAAGCGCACTTCAGGGATAGTTGAGAGGACGTCATACAGGTCTCCCGGAGTATAAGATGTGTCGACCTCGTCGGAAGGCATTACCTACAGCATACAGTAAGTCCTTGGCACGACACCCAACACCCAGGATGCTGCAGGGCAGACTCACCTCCAGGAACCATTGCATGATATCGTACATCGTAAGCGGATCGACCCCTAGCTCGATTTGCGAAGTAGAGATCCTTGCCCTCGGGGCCAGAGATGGAGTCCCCACTGCCCCACCACTACATGCCCGTGGCCGGTACACACACTCGCTTGTCTCCTCTTCAGCGAGCCATTCCTCGACGCTCTCTTCGTCCGGGGTCAGTTCCTCTGCTTCCAACCAGAACCGCTCCTCCTCGTCTTCTGACCTTCGTTGCGATCGTGATGGCTTCTGGTCTTCCACAATCTGCGTCTGAAGACCGTCCCCCACTAGGCTCTGCAACTCCTTCTCAAGCAGGCACGTCAGGCGCCTTTCGGCAGCCTCTTCTTCCGACAGAGGAGCGCGAGGGATTTGCTCAAATGGTGGTGGTGCGATGATGGGCAGCTCTGACAGCCCATCTGCTTGTTCCTCCTTCTCACGCTTCGTCGGGGTGGTGGGCACAGTAGGAGCGTATGCGTCGAATGACGAGCGTTGTTCCGACACGGTAGACAGCAGTTGACTGGAGGAATCCTTTTGCTGCCTTACCGGTGTCTTGTCTGGCAGAGGAACAGATACATTGGCCTGCCATTGCGTCAGAATGAGATAGCGGAATGAGCAGCATAGAGACGTACTGGACACTCGTTCCCCTGGCCGTCGTCAGATACTACTATGTCCGAGCGGAGGGATTCCGCTCTCCGAAGGCTACCCGGCTTGTTGGCATATTGCAGGCGAAATGCGCCAGAAAGGCTTGCAAAAGGCCGCGTAGACCGTCTTCGCGGACGTTTCCCGCTGAGCGGTTCGTGGTGTGATGAGCGACGTTTCTTCGGTACAGTATGCTTGAGGGTATCAGCATTACTCGGATGGCAAGCAACGTAATCTAAAAGGCGATCCTGAGGCGCAGACGTAGCGGTAGTTTGCTTCGTAGAACTAGTTGCTCGACTGTATGCGGTGGCAGAGGGCTCAACGGTCTGAGAGGAAGAACCAGGAGTATTGTTGGCTGGTAGAGAACAAGGTGAAAGCGCAGCGCCAGAGTCAGGAGCTGAAGATAGACAGGCATCGCTTGAGAACCCAGCAGAAGACAAGTCGGCCACAGAGGAGTCTGTCGGTACGGAGACACAGCGTTGATCCAGTTGGACAGCTCTCAGCAAAGTGAACAGAGTCACAGAGAAAGCGGAGTGCCCAAGATCAGAATATTGACGGCCTACATAGGGTGCTGTAGAACTCTTGCTGGAGCCGATACGATGCAAGGGTGATCTAGGAAGTGCACAGTGACTGGTTGTATGCTGCGATGGCGAGGCGGCAATGTCCATAAACTCTGGAGGAGTTATCGGCATTGGCGAGGACGATGGAGGGGGCGAATTTGATCCATATACGCCTTCGGAATTCTCCTCGTTATCTGGTGTGAGTTCCTTTTTCATCGTCTGGCCGGGCATATACCCGTCGCAAGGATCTTCAGATTCGTGAGATACTATATAGCCAAAGCTTTCCCCAGTAGAGGTAGACATGAAGCTATATTCCGAGACCAGACTGAGAAGACGAGCAAGATGCGAAGTCGCAATTGCTGCAGGATGGAAGCAGAAGAGAGACAAGGCAGGAGAATCAAGTAGACGCTCAATACTCGACAGGCGCTAGTACGCGATCACGTGATTGACGCGCCGCGGTATATAAAACGCGGCCGGCGTCCCGAGTCCCAACAAATGCCAATCGTTCCTTGCTATTCTGCTTTACTCGTCCTGCTCGTCGTCTGCCATGTCTCCTCTGATTTGCGCTAATACTAGGTGCGTTCCCTCGCAAACCAAAAATGTCTCGCACTAATTGTACTTCTAGTTGACATTACTTACAGCGAGCGATGCATGTCTGAGTGACGCAGAAGATGTATGTGGTATGCACTATATCCCGCAAGCTACATGTCGCCTGCATATATGCATCTTCATGGTCTCTTCACGCGTATATTCAACTTTTTCTGACTACGGCTTCCAGCGCACGCGTCATAGCCCAAAGCGCGCGGTTGTGGCCACGTGGACCATTCACATACGTCATACCTCGCTGTATCCGCTCGTTGGTTCAGACTGTGACCGCGAGGACCGATCACAGTGAACTCACAGCAAAGCCGACTTCATATGTGTGGACCCACCTCATGGCGGTCCGCTGATGTCTTGAGTTAAAGACGGCAAGGGACGATTTCTGGCACTCTATCCCTCCCGATACTTCGAACGGGCTTTGGCTGTGCTCTACAGACGACATTCTGGCACCTGGCCGCGGCAACGTGCAACCTTCACAGGCTGCGAACCCTTTCGCGTTTCGAACACATGTCTTCGACGCTCAGCCTGGCAGGGGGGCGGTATGCGCGCCGTCGGATCCAACAGCCAGGCGCAAGGTCCGCGTTAATAAACTCGATATCGCCTAGCTCATACACATCTCCCTCTTCGTCTTACCATATCGCCCATCTTCTCAGCTGCATCGACTCTTCTTTCGCCCCTCTCAGTACACGCGGATCTCACCATTCTATGGCACGCAGGACAGTCAATAGCAGCGGCAACACAGTCCTCGCTCGCCAGGGCCCCACGCCGCGCACGCGCGCACTTTCGCCCCCAGCGTCGCGCCGCCAGAGCATGCACGCCACGTTCGCCCAAGGTAATCCCATACAGCTCCACTGGCTGTTTCGCTCGAACATACCCCGCCGCCGTGGCGCGCCCNATGCCCACGGACGTTCGGAAGCGTAACTTCTTCGGCATCGGCGAGATTATCGGTGTCCTGGCAAACGTACGTATCTTCATCTCATCGTGCTGCTACCGCAGACAGGGTTGTCGCGGGCCCTATGTGACGTGTCTGATAGTCCCCACTTCGTTTCACTCACTTCGACCATGCAGCCATCCGAGACCCTCCGTTCCCTGACAGAATCAAAGAAGATGCTCGAGGAGACGAAGAGAGAGCTGGCTGAAGCTAGGGAACGGGCACAACTCACTCCGACGCACACATTTTCTCCCCTCCCTGGCTTCTTCGACAGGCCAGCAGAGCTCAGAGCGATCACACGTGCGTTGGAAGGCGAGCCAAGTTTCACGGTGTTGTTCGGAGCGAGTAGCGTCGGCAAGGTGAGCATTGCGCATTGCCACTCTTAGTTGGTATCTAACATACTGCAGACTGCGTTGCTTCGACAAGTGCTCACACAATCTACGTATCACGTACTACACTTTGACCTGCGTATTGCCGGCTTCGCAGACTTGGCTAGCCTTTACATGAGTCTGAGGTATGACCGTCTACATTGTGCGCATAGCCTCATTGACGCGTCGTCACAGCCAGCAAATGGAGGGATTCTTCATGGCCATTGCCCAGGACCCCGACATGCCTGGTTACGACGTGTTTGAGAAGGAGGCTTGGGCATTCAAGGTGAGTAGAAGCAGTCTATCGCCGAGTTCTCAGGTTGAAAGTATACGGCAGCACGATCGGCTCAATGTGGAGCGCCGCCTTTCGAACGCGGGTCAATCAAGCGAGGCCCTGGCCTCCTCGCTAGGTGATATCAAGACAAGCGATGTCGCACGCCTCATGGAATTGTTCCAGGTAGCTCCAGTTCGTGCTTCAAGCATGTGAACTGCTCACACTGAGAACTACATCCAGAGTTCGCTCCTTCGTTACTGGAACTTCCAGCCTTCACAAGAGAGCCTGGAAAAGGCAAATGCAAAAGACACGCAGTCGACGTCCTCCAAGACCACGAAGAAAGAGAAGGAGGGTCGACCGTCTTGGCGGGTGCGCATGTTCTCAGGGCGGAAGAAGCAGTCCGCGACTGCGCGAGAGAACGGCGAAGCACAGCGTGGCCAACCTGAGCATCGAGGAAAGGAGAAGGAGAAGAAACCCGAGCCGCCTACGAAGAAGATCCCGGTGTTTTTCATCGACGAGGCGCACAAGCTGTGCGTTCACGACCATACGAGTATGGATCGACCGAACAGTACTGACCAAAGGGTTGTTAGGCCTGCGCTAATCCGTTCCATCGATGCTATGAAGTGTCTCTTGGACGCGATGCTGGTGCTCACAAAGCAGGACAGACTCTGTCATGTCATCCATGCGACGAGCGACCCGTTCTACCAGACATGGTTGCGGCAGCTGAACGTCATGCAGCATTGTAAGGTGAGATACCCAATATGCACAAGTCACTGGCTCACAGCTGACATGGGCGTTCCCGTACAGATCATCACCATCGGAGACTATCCGAAGAACGAGACCCGGAAGTTCTTCCGCGAGCGGATCCTACCCAGCGTGCCAGAGCCCTTGCGGGCCAAACTCGATTTCGAGACGCTGTACGACGCGTTCGGTGGTAAGCTAGCCCATTGGCAGGACTTCATCACGGACTTTGGTGAGCACGCCTGAAGCTCTCTCTCGAGGGGCTATACTGAGTATACACCTAGTGAACTCAAATGGGAAGATTGATAGTAAGTTTCAATATTCTGGAAAACAGGCAAAGGCTAACCACTTGATCACAGTCAAGCAATGCTCACACTTTATACAAGCTCACGCGTTGCTCAACCTGCACATCATCCACTCCGCGCAGGCACCTACCAACGGCCAAGCTCCAGAAGGCTCTAACGCTCCCGCAAGCCCCGAGAGCCAACACGCATCCACGCATGCGATCCACCGGCTCTCCCCTCCGACCACTGCGGGAGCCGGGGCCGGCTTCCGCATCTACAGCCCCCTCACCGCGAATCCGCACCAAGCTCCACCCACGATCTTCGCCTCGAGCAACGCCGGGGGCGGGGAAGAGGCGCCGGAGTTCCAGGCGGACTTCACCGCGTACCAGCTGCTGAAGGTGATGAACCGACTCGCGCAGCCGGGTACGCGTGCGCTGCCGTATTTCCTGCTGTGCCGCGAGCTTGGCGCGCGTGCGGTCGATGGGATGGTGAAGGGACGGATCCTCGACCTTCGCTGGACGGAGCCGGTGTCGAAGGAGCTTGTAGACCCGCTTCGCGCAAGCATGCGTGTGCGCGAGAGCATTCGCGCCCAGCTCGGCGGAGCGAATGTTGGCGCGGGGAGCAGCGGGACCGCGGTCAACGAGCCTGGGACTGGTATCAGTGTCGGTGTGGGCGAGGGCACGTACGGATCCGAGGAGGACATGGTACCAATGTCGGACGAGGAGGTCCTGCGCGCACACGAGCGCCTCATGGACGGGCCCCCGCTGGGCGGCGAGGAAGAGGAAGAGGTGCTGGGCCCGAAGCTCGTGCCGATCTCGCCGATTATGCGCTACGCGATGCGCGAGGTCGTCCAGGAGTACTACGACGATGACGACGACAGGACGGCGTCCGAGTACGCGTCTCTGTCCGACGTGCAGGAGTACTGAGCATTTGCTTCTCGTTTGTGTTCGTCTGGGACGGCTGTCATGGCTCTGATCGTGGCATTGGATTCGATGGTTCTGTAGTTTGTTTCAGGTATGTACTGGTGTCCCCGTGGAACGTTCACTTATTCCCGGAGTAGGACAGTATATTGTAGGTAGTCTTTCATATACCATTGCAGAGCTTGGCCCTTCCATCTACTTGACACGAGCATGAAGGCGTGTGTGGTATTCCATAACAAACGCTTGAAGCCTCTGAACAATACCTCAATACGGCAAAATATTCAAGTGCTCAAGGGCGCGAACGCCTTGCGATTTCCACACCATGCGATCGGCTGCACACGACGCAAATATCCTGCCGCGGCTGACACAGGGATCGAGAGGAGGATCGCCCGAGGTTCCCAAAATTGAGGCTCCCAGAATTGTGAAGCCGGCGGAAGTCCATCGGTGCCACGCGGTGAACGTTGATCCACCCTGGGACACCGGGTCGATTACCCTTCAGAAGCACGCGCGTCCCTTACCGCAGTGCACATACGTCCCACTGGCTGCAGTGCATGGCATACGCCGCAATGCAGCGTGGCCTTCGACGTTCAGGTTCGCGGCTGCTCGGCTGCTCAACGTTTTTGTGCGTGTACTACTGGAGAGAAGATGCTAAGCAAGACGAGTCTACCGCGACAGGCATTGCACCGCAGGCAGCAGGTCTACCCTTGGAAGAGGTGAGAGCCATAAAGCGTTACGGTGACCTGTCCGCAGAGGAAGCCTGGGGCGATGCGGCAGGCTTCCTCGCCGATCTCAGCGTCGACGGAACGATATACGCGTCGTACTGACCTTGAGCTCATATCTCAGGATCCCACTGGTGCTCAATGCGCGCGGAGCTTGTAACGGTATACGTTCAACAGGCGCCAAGATGTGCACTGCCCGCGTCTCTCAACGCTCGGCCTGCAGCCTGCTGCTTGCAGACGCACATCCATTACAGCGATTACAGCGTGCAATCGGAGGTTCAGTTTCTGAGCGTGTCAACAATATTGCACACGCTGCGAGCGAATCAAGCCACGGCGGTACCACTGTTCAGCATCCGAGGTTCAGCATCTTTCGAAGCAGTGCAGCTGCAGCATACCCAGACGGGTGTCTGTTGTTCCGCGGGCAGCTCCGTACATGTGCCGGTCCATCAGTGATCCAGCCCGCCAGTGGGAACCTACTTATACAGGCCCCGTCACTTCACGCTTTCCTTCGTTCCCCCCCTCTCTCTCACATCCGTACATTCGCTAACACAGTCAACACAACACACCGTTTCATGCAACGCGGACGAGGACAAGACCGAGGTGGCGGCAGAGGAGGATTCAGAGGCGGATCCCGTGGAGGTCCTCCCAGTGGCAGCACTGGCGGTCGAGGTAGCCCTGGTCCAGGCTATGGAGGCCGTGGCAGCTCCCCGGGCGGCCGTGGTGGTTATCGTGGCGGCGATGGTGGAGGATTCCGGGGCGGCGACCGTGGAGGATATCGTGGCGGACCCAGCTCGAGAGGAGGCAGCGATCGAGGCAGTTTCGGCGGGCGTGGACGAGGGCGCGGAGAGCCCGCAGGGTACGCCGCAATCGCTCCGCAGCGCCATACGGCGGTGCTGATCATGACCACTTTCCACCTGCAGCGTCTTCGCGCCTGGTCAGCCGGCTAATATTGACGCCCGTATAACTGACAAGTCCCAGGACGCGCTCATCACCTCGCTGCGATCGCTGAAGCTCAGCGACACAGATCTGCCAGGGCGTCCTGACTTTGGCACGAAGGGTACCGCAATCAAGTTGCGGGCGAATTTCTTTCCCGTCAAGGTCCCAAAAGGGCCGCTGTACGAATACGACGTCGCGCTCCAGCCGGCGGCGAGCAACAAACGCCTCAAGCGGAGGATCTTCCAGCTCGCTGAGGAGACAACTGAATGGCGGAACGCCGGAATGACGGGCAAGGTCGCCCACGATCACAGTGCGAAGCTGATCTCCTGCTTCAAGCTGCCCCAGCCCCTCGAGATCAAGATAGCGTACACGGAGGAAGGCGAAGAGACCGCGGAAAAGAAGAGGGCGCCGAAGCAATACGTGATGGCTATCAAGTTCATCCAGCCCATCGAAACGCAGGCGTTGATCAAGTGCGTAGTCCTCTTATTCTCTTTCTCCATAGCCCCTGGGAGCCTCGGCCGTACAAGGGACTTGTCCACGATAGCGCATGATGCCTTTCGTAGTGCATGGTCCTTGTACGCTGCTGCTCCCAGAACCCGCCTGCCCGTCCGTCCCCACTGCCTCGGGTTGACGCGCCCCTCTACTGACTACTTCGCCAATGAAGTTACCTAGAGGGTCAACCTCAGTACCGGGGCTACGACATCATGCCGATCATCAACGCCCTGAACCTCGTGCTCTCTATGCACCCTAGCCGTGTCTTGGGTGGGGGCGTCATGGTCGGGCGGAACAAGTTTTTCCACCCGTCCCCGACGGCTCCGCCCGTCCCGCTCGGAGGTGGCCTTGAGGCGTGGCGCGGGTTCTACTCGTCTGTGCGCCCGGCGTGGAAGCAGCTAATGGTTAACGTGAACGTGTGCACCACCGCGTTCTACACCCCTGGCAACCTTGCAGACCGCCTGATCGAGTTCATGAGTGCGAGCCATGGTGCGCGCCCTGCGGCGTTTGTGAAGGGCGTCCGAATCCGGACGGTCCACCTCGGGTACAGGAAGACCGTGAAGACGGCAGCGAAGGTCAATGCGCGCCAGTACAAGTTTACAGCTGAGGGCATGGGCGAGGTGACTGTCGAGCAATACTTCGCGAAGAGTGGGTAGACTCCGAATCTTCTTCCAGGGTTTCCCAATTCACCAGTTTCTCTCCAGAGTACAACATCAAACTCAGGTATCCGGACCTTCCTCTAATCGACGTCGGAGGGCAGAAGACGAATTACCTCCCGGCGGAGGTATGCGTCATCTTGGAGAACCAGCCGTTCCGGGGAAAGCTCCTCGATGAACATACGGCCACAATGATCACCGTCGCGTGCCAGCCGCCGAACGTCAACGCACGCGAGATCGTCTCGCGCGGGATCCAGGAGCTCGGGTTCGCACAGACCGCTCCTCCTCTCAACGCGTTCGGCGTGAGCATCGGGAACGAGATGGCGGTCGTCCCTGGCCGGATCCTACCCGCGCCGAGCGTACGATACGCTGGCGGAGGCCCGACTGCGATCGACGACCGCGCGTCGTGGAACTTGCGTGGCGTCCGTTTCACCGTCGGCGCGCGCCTTGAGAAGTGGGCGGTGTTGCTCATTCAGGACGGCAACCGTCGCGATGAGTTCGCGGGCACGAACGACCCCGAACTGCAAAGCACGCTGAGTGGCTTCATGGACATGTGCAAGAGGAGCGGCATGACGGTCGATAATGCGAAGCCGATGGTCGTCGCAGCGCAGCTGCCTCCGCGAACCGCGGACGACCCTCTGCGCAAGCGGGCGATTCAGAAGATCCGCGAGACGCTGACGTCTGTCACGTCGAAGCCCAAGATCATCCTCGTAATGCTCTCGAACGGCGACCGCTTCATTTACTCTGGCCTGAAGCACCTCTGCGACGTCTTCCTCGATGTCGCGACGGTGTGCGTACACGCGGCGAAGATACGGAAGGAGCGAGGCCAACTCCAATACTTCGCGAACGTCGCACTGAAGTTCAACATGAAGCTTGGCGGCGTGAACCACGAGCTCGGAGATCAGAACATGGCGTGGCTTACGAGGGAGCCGACGATGCTCGTTGGTATGGACGTTACGCATCCGGGCGCGGGCACCGTACGCAGCACGCCATCTATCGCTGCGGTCGTCGCGAGCGTCGATAAGCGGATGGCGCAGTACCCTGCGAGTCTTCGCCTACAGGAATCGAGGAAGGAGGTATGTCTGTTGCATGCTCTGTCTGATGTACATGACACTCTATGGCTGAACGCTTGTTGCAGATGATCACCGACCTGCAGGCGATGATGGAGGAGCGCCTAGTCGCCTTCCGGGACAGGAACCAGAAGAACTTGCCCACACGGGTCCTTGTGTATCGTGATGGCGTATCCGAGGTAGGAACAACCCATGACTGAAATTCCGCAACGTATCGCTGACCCTCATTTATACCATAGGGCCAGTTCGAGACTGTCCTTCGAGAGGAGATGCCACTAATCAAGAAGGCCTTCGCGCGGTTCAGCACGCCCCAAAAGCGCTACAACCCTAAGCTCACGATCGTCATCTGCGCAAAGCGGCACCACACTCGCTTCTTCCCGACCGAGGCAGCGCACGCAGCGGGAGACGGTAACCCGAGGCCGGGCACCGTTGTCGACCGCGGCGTCACCGCCGTCTACGACTACGACTTCTTCCTCCAGGCACACGGCGGCAAGCATTCTGTTTCATCTGTGCGTCTTCGAGAGAGAAGATATTAACGTATTTGTTTGTGATCTAGGTCTGCAAGGGACGACGCGTCCCACTCACTACTACGTCGTCCGCGATGAGATCGGGATCGGAGCAGACCAGCTGCAAGGTCTGACGAACGACATCAGCTACACCTTCGCCCGCGCCACGAAGGCGGTCAGCCTCGTGTCGCCCGCATACTACGCCGACCTTGCATGCGAGCGCGGCCGGTGCTACATCCTGTCGCTCCTGCAAGGTATCTCCGACGCGGTAGCGACGACGACGGCGGGTAGTGGCACGGACGAGCAAGAGGAGGTCATGAAGGAAGCGAAGAAGATGTGGCGATTCGAGAAGAGCCCCAACGGTGTCGGCGGCGCTCTGAAAGAAACCATGTTCTATATCTGAGGTGTCTTCGAATACGGACAGGTGTTAGACATTAGCCTGCTATGTCGGTAGGAAGCAGATATGGATTGGATCGGTCTGTGGAACTGCGAGTACTTGTACAATAGTATCGGTGGATTGTATGATTTGGGTATGATTACTTGAATGGCGACGACTTGAGCCAGATGTAACATTCAAACGCGCGCGCTGGCATGGCGTGTGGTCAAGCACCACTGGTGGAAAAAGTCAATGGACATTCAGGGGATTGAACCCTGGACCTCACGCATGCGAAGCGTGCGCGCTACCACTGTGCCAAATGCCCATGACATCATTATGTGCAATGTTTGTATCGATCACGTTTATGGTAAATCACCCCGCTATTATTTGACCCGTTATTATCGTAGTCTTTCGGATACCCTCCCACCTCGGACGAGCTCCGAGTCCGAAACACGCTGCCTCTCTGAACATCCACGGCGTGTGCTACCCTCAGGCTTATGAGAGGCTGACATACTGTGGATTGAGATCGAAGTGTACAGGTGTGAGGGATTATACAGAACGTATCCAATGCGTTTCAACTCGAATCAAAGCACTAGTGCAGTGCGGCCTATGTACTCAACTGGCACCGACTCCACTGGCAACACCGTAGACGAGTCATCAGTGCCATCTCTCCAGCTGAATACTAGCACTCTTCCACTCTGTCTCAACGCGTTCCCCAACAACCGGGCTCCGTGGCTTCACCCTGCACGGAAAGCTCACCGGCTTCGAGTTGAACCCATCGGTGAAGTTCCACGGGTCTGGGATGATTGGTTGTCCTGCCTCGTCCAACGCTGGCAAGATGTCGAACGCCCACAAGATCCGTGCGACGGCGATGAAGAGCGAGTTCTGCGCAAGGTGCATTCCGACGCATATCCGGCGGCCGAACCCAAAAGGGAGCTCGAAGTCTTTGAGGCGTGGGTCATCCGTCTCAAGGAATCGCTCCGGACGGAAGTCTTCAGGCGACGGGAACATGATTGGGTCCTGCATGATTCCTCTGTTATCCAGTGCGTAGTCAGCCTCAGTCTCGTATCTTGGATAGATGTACGGGACGCACGTCAAGTTGGCGAAGACCGTCGATCCTTTTGGAATGAACCTGCGTAGGGAAGGATGAGCTTGACGTTATTTTCAACGTTCGTGGGGTACTGACATTCCATTGTACTCGTCATCGGCTGTGACTGCGTGGGGCGTCCCTCCAAGAACAGCGATAGGCCGCCATCTGAGGGTCTCGTTGATCAAGGCTCTGAGATATGGAAGGCGCTCCCGATCTTCGAACACCGGGAGACGGTCAGGGCCGACAACCTCATCCAATTCCGTCTGGGCTTTACGCATAGTGTCCGGGAAATGAAGCATTGCCACTAAGCCCCTGGTCAGCTACAACTGCACGAAGCTTTTCCGATGATATTACTGACAGAATAGGATGCAGAGTGTTCCAGCAGTCTACTCGCCCTCACTCAGCTGACGTGGTGCTGCGTCGGTGAGCATGCGTACTCACCGTCTCGATGCCGGCGCCGAAAGGCGAGGAGACCGTGTATGCGATCTCCAGGTCGGACATACCGTTCTTGGCCTTGTTCGCTATCGTCTGGGAGGTGAGACAGTCCGGTAGCGTCCCATCGGCCATCCGCTCCTTCACGTCGTCGAGCAGATGAATGAGAAGGGCGATGTCCCGCTCGCGGTGTTCCTCTGGTTCGCGACGGAACCATTGCAACGAACGCTGTACTACGCATTCAGCCGACATGACGTGCGTGATCTCTTGACCTCTCTTACAGGTAGTTTCAGCAACCAAGGCCACGACTCGACTAGATATTTCCCAGGTATGCTATGTTCACGAACTGTTTAGTAGGATGTTGCTGTAACTCGACAGATTCGGTTAGGATCGACGTACTTCACGCTATCCAGCCGAATGAGCGAATGAGCAGGCATATCACAAAGACAATCGAGCTTGCGCACCTCGTCAAGTCTACAGGAAATGTAAGCGCAGGCACCCACAGGCGTAGAGTTCTTCTACTCACAATCCATAGCTGCCATGTTCTCCCTGACGATCCACTCATCCACGTTCGTAACTCGCCGCCCGTACGTGACGGATGTAGCAACGCTCGCAGCAAACCTACACCGCGGAAAACGTATCAGCACACGCGTGTTCAAGGCCCTACCCAGCAAACGACCCTACCGCTGAAGGTGCTGCTCATACTGCTCTGGGTCCGTCAGGAGCTCGTGCAAGAGTACTGCCGACTCCAGAGACTGTATCTCGTTGTACGTATCCGCCCGCCTCGAGTGGAAGCCGTTGTGCAGGACCTGTCCGCGTTCATATCAGCATCCGCGGAACGACGATGTAGGTAAGCCTCTTCCTCTGACCTTCCGCCATTTTCGCCAACCCTCTCCATACGGAAGCATAAGCCCGCGCATGTTGTCCGACAAGATCTCTCCGCTGCGAAGATCGATGTTCAGTCTGATTTTCAATGATTGCTGGGTGGAGAATGCTGGTACTCACGCTACGACGAAACGCGGCCGGCTCGAGTAGATTTCGGACCTTTTCTCCAACAAGTCCCATGCAGCTTGGGCAGTCCCGAGCACTGAGTAGACACGCCCAATGTGAGCACTTCATTGCATCCTTGTTCAATTGTGAGACATAGGTTTGACGTACCAATGACCGGAGTGCTTCCTAGGTGAAAGGACACCACCGGGCCTAATCCACGAGACGGTGCGCGAGGGTGAGTACCCAAGTCGGAACCAAACAATTGAGAAGGAGTCAGTATAATCGTGCGATGAACGCACCGTACTGGCGATTCCACTCTGCGAATTTTCGCCAGGGTTTGATGGATGGCACTTGATGCTTGTTTCCCAAGAATGGCAAGCCCCGCGGACCAGGAGGCATGTTCCTCCTGCGCGTGTATTGCTTCACCAAGACAAAGAGCGTAAAGGCAAGCAGCAGCAGCCATACGTCCATTACAGACGCTATGAAGATGTTAGCACCACTATTATTCAGCGCCATTCCGTGCTCCAACACTACAGCGGCGAATAGTAGAAGTCACGAAACCAGGCTCGGGCTCTCTGGGGGTCTCTCCGCGTGTCTGCTTGGGATCGCCGCCTTTTATACGACCCCACCGCAAGGTGTCGCGCGTGAGAACTTCTGAGAAGACGTACCTATTCGCCTGCGGCAGAGCGTTTGGAAAAGAGGTCGGAAGCATTCGAATACTATGCCTGTGAACGACTAATGGAGCAGGCACGCCTCATGATCGCTGTCAGTTGCTCGCTGGGAGTACGGGGTTCCGCAGAGACCCTGATCATGGGTACGCTGTGTCGTGGGTTCCGCTCCGGCATACCGGCGGATGGGGCGTCCTACGGGCTATGGAGTACACCTCCCGGCGGGAGCATTTGGTCGACTGCATGCGACTATTGTTGGATACAGGCTGCAGAATGGGTTACACAAGTTGTTTACTGGGAGGAATCAGCAATGTCAATGGCCATGGCTGGCTAGTACGACGGATTCTTACCTTCAAATTCTCGCGTTCGCGCTCCCGTGCCCGAACGTCCTCGTCAAATGTATCGCGTACCTAACATGATTCAGCGCTGCTGAGATATTGTGGGCTTTGGAAGCACTCCGCATACCTTCTTGAAGAAATTGTCATCCGTAAGCAGCCGCATGCCGACGGCCGCCAGAATCTGCGATGCCTTCAAGCACGCTGCATGCGCGTCTTTACTCGCGGCCGCCTCCGTGAACGCGATAGTGTGGTTCCCGCCGGACGTCGGTATCGCTGTGGTGGGAACTTAGTAAGATCTATTGAGGCCATCTAGTTGAAGTCACGCACCAAATGATGGATGGAGTGCAGGAAGAGCTGGAGATGCAAGGAAGGTTAGAGTCACGGCAGCTTGGGCTAAGAAAGTGGTGGATCGTTCGTCGAATTCGGGACGCACCGTAAGTCACATTGCCCTGTTCAATGCGCAATATGTCAGTATTATTGCGTTGAAAGAGTCGAATCAGGAGGGTACTAACGAAGTCTGTCGAAGCATGTGAGATTCCGTATTCATAGTCAACAGACCCCACCGTCTTTGAGAAGACGTCTGCGAATTCATCACCTGCGAAGGGTACACCCCGCCGTTCAGTCACCGTAGTCGGCTTGCCGTAATCGTGGAGCCTCACTAAGGGCCTTGTTCTGTCGCAGCTCGAAGGTCGAGTTTCCCAGCTCGACCTTCACTTGACATCCGGTAGCGAGTGCTGCTCCTCTAATGTATCGGATTTTAGCATATTATAATTGCCGAGCCGAGAGGTGGAAGGTATCTCACTCAAAGCATGCACTGATACGTTTGACGGCAATATCTACTTCAGTACGCGTGGGCGCACGTACATACCATCTGCGACGAGGTCCTTCAGATCGTGGGGACAAAGCAAGGTACAATGGATGTCGAAAAGAGACATACATCATCTTAGAATAGTCGGGGATTACTGGTGACAGGTGAGGCAAAGGAACAACGCGAAGTCTGCAGAACGTCACTCACTGTTCGGTGTCCAGTCCTTGCCTTCAAAGATACCATGCACGCGGTGCGTCGGCTTCAGCTGCTGTCTCAGCACGGATATATTCGTGTATGCGAGCACCGCCGCATCGAGCGCGTTCTGTCCTTCCCAAGGCGACAATGCGGCATGTGCACTTGTCAAGTGCATGTCAGCTTCGTAGGGGCGCGGTTATGAGAGCCCTCACGTGTGCCCAGTAAACTCCACGTCGATGCGTTGGCGAGCAAGACATCCACTGAGGCTGGCCGAATATGGAGGGCCAGGAGCTGGGTGACACCTAACAGACAGAGCATGCGTCAGACATCCCTGCTAACTTTGCCAAACTGCGTCGACGACGTTGGACACGCACATCAGACACGCATCGAGACCTTCGTATGCGCCTCGCTCAAGCAGAATGGCTTTGCCTGCTCCCCCCTCTTCACCTATCCACAGATGAGATTGTCAGCGGGAGGTACACTAGCTCTGTCGACGAAACAGGCTATACCTGGAGTACCAAGAAGGACAACGCTACCCGCGATGTCATGCTTATCCAGCGCTGCCTTGACAGCACATGCAACAGCCACTCCTGCAATAGCGATAAGGTTGTGTCCACATGCGTGGCCAATTCCCGGCAGCGCATCCATCTCGGAATTCACGCCGAGCGTGCGTCCGCCAGAACCGCGAGTGTACTTTGCCACCCAGGCTGTTTCAAGCAAGTAGTGTCGGCTGACGTCGAAGCCTTGCTTCTCCATGAACGCAGTGAGAACGTCGTGAGCATGACTAGATCGCAGTTTAGCTCAAATCCATCCCATTCCCAGTACTCAGGAAGGACGCTGCAGCCACGATACGCACTGCTCTTCGAACTTGGTCTCCGGATGATCTGTGATGATGCTTGGTGAGCAATCCCTATACTACGTTCGCCCCTGAACAACCGGTACCGGAAACGTACCATGTATGTCTTGGCTGAGTGCGCTCAGGTCGCCATCGAGAGCGGCGATGGAGGACCGGATAGTCTCGAGGAACTCTTGTCGATACAGAGCATCATCTTGCGAGTTTTTCCGAATATCAGAAGACACGTTCTGGCCAGGCTGCCAAAAGGCCGTCGACATGGTGGTAGGACAGTTCAAACCTTGAAAGATGCCACGAGCATGAGCCAATGGCTGTAGTAGTAGCTGGTACTACGTCAAGTGCCACACGATAAGGATAGTAATGTGAACATCGCGGCGTAGCAGAAGCCGACGAGCGCCTAGTAGTACTACGCCATGATACAGGACTCTTGATGTTCATCGTCTCCAAGACTCCTGCTCCCACGTATCGACTCATGATGTGCTGCCTTTGCAGCCTGCCCTCCGCCACTAATAGCCAGCAACATCCCGATTTGTTGATAGTTGAGGGGTCGATCGTAATGGACTATCGTACGTCAGTGCTCAATGAGACCACTGGCACCGGTCGCGAAGAGGATCATCATGTCTCACACCGAGAGAGAAATCAAAGTAAACCTTCGCCTCACAACATGCTATGGCTTAGTCCCGATGATATGTTGACTGCCACAATAATGAGATGTCGTTAGAGAGATGAGAACGCTCCGCAGAGAAATGTGGACTCACAGCGCGGGCAACACGAGCGAGCGGATCGGTGAATACGGCAACATATAGTCCACCCCGACATGGATCTCCCACATCTTGCGCTGGTACAACTGCGCCGACCACGTGCACCACAAGAACACCCACACATACCCAAGGAGCCGTAGAGTCCGCGACGGGCGTCCCGTCTGGTGAGTGGCGAATCCGGCACGCTTCGCGAGCGCGAAGACGGTGTCCTCCAAGGTGATCGCGAGGCCGTTGGCAGCGAAGTACGCCCAGGAACGTCCAAAGTGCTCCTTTCCGACCATAAGGTCGCCCATACAGTGCAGGAGCGCGGAAAGCGCGAAGGCGATGTGGACTTGCACCTGGGACGAGAGCCATGTGCCGCGAGGAATCCCAAGCGCACGTACGGAGAGCTTGCCCCAGTATGAGAAGTGCTATCGGTGCGAACGATGGTGATTAGGCCAACCCATGCAGGTCGGAGTCACTGAGAGGCTATCGTTATGGTACTCACGCGGCGTAGATTTTGGTGCCAAGCACGCCTAGGGTACGCAGCCACAATCGGTTAGACGAAAGCCGCGTTCGAGATGCAGTGGGTACCACGTACCCCCAGAGATGTCGGACAGTGTACGCATCTGACCAAGTACCAAAGACGTCCGGCCAGTCTTCAGGGTCTGCAAGGTGCGCAGCGACCACCGCGAAAGAGAAAGAGAAGTACAGCAGCCTGAGCAGCGAGTATATCATTACGAGCCAGACGGCCATGCACGCGGAACGCGCGAGGTAGCCAACTGGGCCCGCGGGGAAGTGCAGGTTGACCGCGTCGCTGTCGCTGCCACTGGGCATGTATAGATGAGGGTGCATGTGGACCCAGGACTCGGTGATGTCGAAGGTGATGATAGTGACTACGAGTTGCCAGAACCGCCTCCGGAGAAACTGCGAGCGCGTCCCTTTGAAAGGGGGCGGGACATTGGCGACCTGCCGATTCCGATGAGCCAAAAACTCGTGAAAGCACAGCAGCCAACCTCGTACGCGTACCTGGGCGTTCGTGCCGATGAGACGGTAATTGCGCAGAATACAGAGCGCGTATCCGATCCGTTTGAACAGAGGCTTGGTTGTCAGCGGCGCAGGGTCCTTGAGGTAGCGGATGTCCTTCAGCGGGTCAGTCACCAGGAACATGACGTTCAGGACCATGTTCCCGTAGAACGAGCTCCCCAACCCGTAGTCGTCCGCCGGTGTACCCAAGGTGTACGACGATGCCGCATAGAACGCCGTGTAGAGCAGGAGAAGCGCTGCCCCAATCCTGATGGTGAATGGAGGGCGCAGCGCTATAACGCAAGCCAGTGCGATCTCGGGGAGGACGACGAACGTCAAGAGGGGGAGCGGGGGTCGTCTCGTCGCATATGCAGCGTCGAGTTGAATGGCACCCGGCATGTCTGCGTACCCCATGCTAGATTCGAATTAGCAGTGTTTGGAGGCGTGCTTCACGGGTGAGCACGGTGCATCACTTTGGCGGCGAGCATACAATTCGGAGACTCACCTCGGTGCCAACGAGAACACTGCTGCTGGGCCCCGGGGGTACTTAAGTGCTATGATCTATCGCTGAGTCTACGCTGCATGTTCAGGCTTATATACGGCACTGCTAAGCGGTAAGGGGCGTGCAATCAATTATGGCTGACAGGACGAGTCAGTTTATTGGCCGATGTTAGGATCAAAATCAAAGTCGATACGCACCACCGAGGCCCGCCATGTGTGCCGCACTGCCCTCTTGGCTCAAGCCCCTATGATGCTAGAAATATTAGTCCACTACCCGGCCACAAGTCCGGGGCTTTTTATCGTGGGTGACACGCCGGCCAAGGAAGAGCTGAGACGACTCTGAAACCTCGGGCCGGATGCCTCCTCTGCCGTACATTCAAACGTCGATGTTGACTGCGTGCCCAGGTCGGTCGCGGTAGTTTGATGCACGAGGATGACAGTAAACCCGAGCATGTCAACGAAAGCGGATCGTTGGACGTCGTGACAACACTTACCAGCTGAACGGGGCCAAGCAGCTCTATCGAGCTCCCACAAACGTCGAGGCACAGGCTGATTACAGACGAGCAGGAGATACAGAATCGCGGAGAGAGGGAAAGTATCCATGATATTCACGCGTCGCCGCAGGGACGCAGAGCGTAGCAATACAGACAGAGGACGGGCTCGAGGGGGGCAGTATATACGGTAGTAGTAGGTAACAAGCACAACATAAAGAGAGAGAGAAAAATCCTGACCGACAGAGTGAGTGATAGCAACAAAACATCATTCATCATAACACGGTTTCTACGACGCCGCGGGCGGGTGCACCCGCGCGTTCACTTTCGAGCGATGCTGGCGGTTTTTCAGGTGGACTTCAAAGTTCTGGAGCGTCTCTCCCGGACCGGGGGTATAGTGCTGTCGAGTCATCGCCATCAGCTTCTACCCTCTCTCACGCAAAAGAGTACATCAGCGGAAGCACACATACCTTGCCGGGACAGTCGGCGCACTTGATGCGGAATTCATACACGCCGCTCGTCGCGTTCTTGCGCAGGACGGCCTCAAAGATGTCGTCCGGGTATTTCGCCTGCATCGCGGCCATGCACTCCGTCAGCCACTGCGGCGTGGGGAGCTTCAGGCGTGTGGTCAGGTCCTGTGTTGCAAGCAGTCAAAGGGCCCACACCTACCGGTGGATTTTGCGCGGGCGGCGGGGCGGATGGGGCTGGGCGCGACGGCGAGGCTTGTGGCGGAGACGTCACCCGGGCCTGCGTGCTCGTCGACTCAGATCGGGAGATCTGCTCGGGCTCCGGGGGTGCCGGGGGNCGCTGACTTGGAGTGGCTGCCACCATTCATCTTCATCCGTTGGGCAAGCGGAGACTCGGACGCGCTTGAGGCAGTTGACACAGGAGACATGGCTCTGTCTGGCCCGTCGGCTACGGCAGGGGTTTGCTCTTGAATCGCCGGTGGTTGCTCAGGCTCGGGCTCAGGCTCGGGCTTCGGCTTCGTCGGAGCAGGGGTTTCGACCTCTCCGTCCTCTTCAGCCACCTGAGGCTTGACAGGCTCGTCCGCAACGGTAGACTGTGGACGCTTCCGTTTGGAGCCCGACTTGGCTTGCTCCTCCGCCCTGAGAAGGCCCAGATGGTACTCGGCAGTGGGGTTGTACTGCACCGGCCGTGGCCGACGATGCCGATGCCAGTACTTGCCTGCGTAAACCAAACATGAGTGACAAGCTGGCACAGGAGCGAATATGGGCACTTACCGCAAGTACCACACTGAGACTTGTCGCCTAAAGGTCCTTTCCGCCGGCCAATAGCGATGCTCTCCGGACAGCCGCAATTCGAGCAATGCCAGACGCCATCAATCATGTTCGCGTGCTGGCCGTCTGCATACTCCCTCTCCTTCGCCTCGCGCTCGCGCTCTTTGGTGCGCTTGGCCGTGAGCACAACCTTGGACCCTTGCCTGTCGATGCCACTACTACTCGGCGCGGGTAGGTCGTCCTCGAGGGGAGGCGGGAGCGTAGAGATGTCCGCGGCGGTCGACGGTGTCGGCATCGTGACGTTCGCGCGAGGACGGAGGACCGTAGACGGGTACGAAGGTGGCTTGAACAACCCCTTCGGCTTCTTCTCCTTTGTCGCAGGCGTCGGAGCGATCGGGGTAAGAGGTGCGGCAGGGCTCTGAGGGAGAATGGTGGTCCCGTTCTCGGACGCTACCATGT
Source organism: Trametes cubensis (assembly GCA_029747595.1). NCBI lineage: Eukaryota > Fungi > Basidiomycota > Agaricomycetes > Polyporales > Polyporaceae > Trametes > Trametes cubensis. Next base: position 27,744 of record JAPEVG010000043.1, read on the forward strand.
TCGCGATAGTAAGGGAGGCAGCAGCGGCCGCGGCACGACGAGAGGTCGGCGCAGCAGCAGCAGCAGCGAGCGCGAGCGCCGCTGGCGACACCTCCGGGAACCCAATGGCGGGGGTACGGAACGTCTTCGGGGGCTCGCGGTCGGGCAGCGCGACGCCTCTGCGACCACGCGTCGTCTTCCTCTTCCGACGCGCGAGCTCCTTCTCGCGATCCTTTTCGTTCTTCTCAATCTCGCTCTCGCTGAGGTACTGGAGGATAGGGGTGAAGGCTTCGACTTGCTCCATCGAGCGAGCGCCTGAGACGAGTGACGGCAGCAGAGACATCCGAAGGTCGTCGTCTTGCACGGCGGAGCCATCTGAAGGATGACCGACCAAGAATAGCGACTTCTGATAGATTTGCACTTGTTCTCGGATCGAATGTGCGATTGCCGTCCTACACCCAATGAGTCAATGTATAAACCAGGTCAATTGTATCGGACTCACTTGAACTCCCCTCCGAGCCCTAGATCTTTGCAGTATACTTCTGCAAACTGTTCCGGGGTGGGGTCGATGTTCTCCAAATCCCACTCGAACTGGTCTTCGAGCTTGACAGAGCCGACGATGATGTCCAGCTGGAGTACACACCCGTTAGCGCGAGCCCGAGTCCACCAAGGATACGAACGAACCTTGACCAGGATACGCATCTCCTCATGCATCAAGTTCTCGTCCTCCTCGAAGTCATCCACCGCCATAGGAACGTCCCCAGCAGGACCAGCAAGCGCATCAGGGCGCTCCGCCGTCTCCTCCTTGACGACCTTCCTGCGCTTCCGGCTGCGAATCTCGGGGGGNCGCCGCGATCTTGTACAGCGCCTTCGAGCGCACGCGCTTGCGCCACGCCTCCCACCACGGCGCGTCCTCGTCCGCGATCTTCCCGCGGACGACCTCCTCCTCCTCGTCGATCATCACGCCGTCCTCGCCGAACGTCGCCGAGTGCGCCTTGTAGTCGCTCAGCTGCTCCTGGATCGACTTGGTGATCACCGCGTGGTAGCTGGGTGCGAGGCCGTAGTCGTCCACGACCGACTGCGCGAATATCTCCGGGGTGATGATGGGGTCTGGAAGGTCGCCCGCGCGCTCAGCTCCGCGTTCCACGTCCACACGTCGAACAGAGAAAGATGGGACGTACCGTTCAGGTTCCACACAAACGTGTCGCGCATCTTGTGATGCTCGACGTCGAACTCGAGCCGTATCGGCACAAGCTGCTCCGGCCGCTTAGCGTCCTCGTCCGGCACCCTCCTCGGACTGCGGCGAATAGCAACGTCAGACCCATACTTCCACTGCCAGCACGACTATATATAAACTCACACCCTCAGGCCCTCACGCTTGCCTGCACGCTTCTTGTCCTTCATCTCGCGCTCCTTCGCTGCCTTCAGCCCACTGAGCACAAACTTCTCCCCGCGGCGTCGACGTTCGTCTTGCCCGCTGGCAGCCCCAAGTGTGAAGTCCTTCTCCCACCACGCACGCGGTGCGCTCACGGTCGTCTTGAGCTCGTCGCTGATACGTTCGCGCATCTTCTTGTACCGCGCCTCGTACTCCTTGTCCGCCTTCATCCACTCTTGCACGTTGTGAATCTCTTCGGCGCTGAGCGGCGGGATGGCCTTCTCCGAGTCCGCGAGCGGCACGACAGACACGCGCGTCACCTTCGGGTCCAATTTCACGGTCGTAGGGAGGGGAGGGAGTTGAGGTATGATCTTCGTAGTGGGGCCCACGGACGGGGCAGGCGAAGCGCCGACAGGTGCCTTCCCGTTCGCCGTCACAGATGACATCCCCGGCGCGATCTTCGACGGAGTGCCCCCGCCTATTACACCAGGAATCGAACCCGAAGCGTTGAGAGACTGGAATGGAGAGACGGCCGAGGGCGGGAGCGATGGCTGGCGCACGGGAGTTTGTGGTACGGAGACCGGTGCGGTACCGTCCATGCCAATGCCACCCAGACCGCCCATATTCGCGCCGGCGTTGACGTGCGTAGGGGACGTCATCCCGATGGGTCCGCCGCCCGTCACTGCACCGCTGGGGACTGGAGCCATGCTCATGCCTGGCATGCCCGGTACGAGAGAGGTGTTCATGTTGAGTTGAAGATTCGGTCCACCCGCAGCGCCTTGTCCTGGGACCATCCCGCGGTTCATCGCCGCGGGTACGTTGGGTATACTCGGGACGCCGACATCACCTACACCCGAGGAACGGGGAACGACTGGCGGTGGCATCAGTCCGCCTCCGGCGCCTCCCACTAGAGAACCAGACGCAATCGGCGGCGGAGGTTGAGCAGACCCAGGCGGAGGGCCGACGTTGCCTGTGATGCCCATGCCCGCTATGCCGGTCGCACTGGAAGTACGCGCCATCTGCGTAGGGCCGGGAGTGCCTCCTGGAGGTGTAGGAGCGGATGCGGGAGCAGGCGTCGCCGAAGGAGGGGTGGACGCCTTCGAGGTATTTCCAGGTGCGGGTGCGGGTGTACCAGAAGCCTTGCGCTTCGCGCCGATTTGAGGTGATCCCGGGACTTGCGTACCGCTACCCGTGGAGAGCGGGGCCGGAGCGATGGGCGTAAATCCGGACGGCTGCTGCTGAGTTGGCGACGTCTTCGCCTGGTGAGCCTGTTGCTGTTGCTGGAGTTGTTGCGCCTGTTGACGAGGCGTTTGAGGCGGGGCGTGACCTGTAGCGGTAGGAGGGCGGCTCGGGACCTTCTGTGTTTGACCTTGTGTCTCTCCGCCGTGCATAGACTGGCTTGTCGAAGGTCGTTGAGGTGCACCTGCAGGGCTCTGCGGGACCGATCCATACGGTACCGGTAATGGTGCCACCGGCGCATGCGGGCTTGCCTGGGTGGGGGTTTGAGGCTGGTTGTGGGCCTGTGCTGGGGTCGACGCCTGAGGATGATGGTTTTGCGAAGTGCCCGGACGAGAGCCGGTAGCCGTACCAGGGCGTGGGCCAGGAGTAGGGAACTGTCCGCCCGGCTGGAAGCCATGTTGCTGCTGCTGTTGCTGCATATGGGAATGCATAGGATGGCCGTGATGTGACGATGCGGTTGGCGGACGNAGGGGGGATCGACGATGGTGGAGGCATCATCCCTGAGCCGCTCGGTTGGGGTTGCGGTGCGTGGGGCATGCCTGCAACTGGGCCCTGTCCACCGGGCCCTGGTGTCGATGTCGGCGACGTCTGGAGCTGACCTTGTGAGAGACGATGCGCATGTGCATTGAAGGAGGCGGATGAGGGTGGCCGTTGCATCTGACCCTGGTTCTGGGCTTGCTGCTGTTGGAGCATCTGCATTTGCTGCATCTGCGCAGGGGTCATCCCGCCCATCCCGCCCATCCCCATGTTGTTCATGCTCATATTCGCGCCCTGCATGCCGCCGCCGCCGCCCATCTGCGCCATTATGGCTGCACGCTGCTGCATCTGCAAAGCCTTGATCTGCTGCTGGCTCATTTGAGGGTTCATCTGTCCTAGGTGTTGTTGCATCTGCGCCGCATTCGGGAATCCACCATGGCCGTGCTGCATGCTGAGGTTCGGTGTGGAAGGCGTACCAGCCGTCGGAGAGGTCTGCGACATGCCATGCCCGGAGACATTGGGAAGTGACGAAGACCCGCTTGTGGGCGAGGTGATCGACGAAGGACCGCCTACGGCCGTGAGGGCTGAAATGAGTATTACGGAAGCCTAGAAAAGCGAACTTGCGCACCCATTCCCATGTTCATGCCACCCATTCCACCCATACTGTTCATCCCGCCCATCCCCATCCCGCTCATGTTACCCATACCGCCCATCATGTTCATCCCGCCGCCTCCCATCCCTCCTCCAAGCGCAGCGGGGTTCATTCCACTCATTCCACCCATACTCATCTGCTGTTGCTGTTGCTGCTGGAGGAGCTGCGCGGGGTTCATGCTCATACCGCTACCACCACCTCCACCCATATTCATCCCACCACCACTACCACTCATGCCCATACCGCTCCCGCCCATGTTCATGTTCATGCCCATACGCTGAGCTTGAGCCTGGGCTTGCATCTGCTGGTACTGCGCCATGCGCCCGTTCATGCCATTCATGCCACCCATACCTCCCATTCCGTTCAAGAGCGCGGCAGGATTCATCCCGCCGCTGCCTCCACCCTGCTGGAACATGGCGGGATTGATTCCCATCCCGCCGCCTCCACCTTGCCCGCCACCACCCATAGAGCGCATAGCGTGCATTTGTTGAATTTGCTGAGGGGAGAGGCCGGGTTGGGGGGTCCCGCTGCCGCCTGGGTTGGCGTTGTTGAAACCTCCGGCGAGGAAGGCAGGGTTGATGCCTTGTGACATGTCCGCTTGGGACGACGTGTTCATAGCGGGTTCAGCGTACGGAGAAGGAGCATACGCGTCGAGTTAGAGTAGACTAGTGCGCCCTGGAGGTCGAAGGATTAGACGCGTTAGGAATGCGCGTATACGCGCAGCAAGGGGGAACAAAGCGAAGGGGGCTGATATTGGCTGTGTATATGGAGTATGATGATGGGACGGAGGGCGAGGACACTTACGGAGCGAAACCGGCGGGAAGGAGGGCCTGGATGGCGGGGCGATGGGACGGAAGGGGTTGTTCGAGAAAGGGCGTTGTGCTGACGAAGGCCTGCCGACGCGATGGTAGACGAGAAAAGAGGGCGAGGAGGGGGAGAAAGAGGCGGAGGGGGACGGCGGGGGCGACTGGGAGGGAAGAGGGTGGCTGTATGCGTCCCGGCCGCGCTCTGAATCGAGCTCTGGCTCTGCGTGTTATCGCGGTTCAGACAGAGTCCAAGTCCCCGCTCGCCCGCACGCTGTCCTCTCACCCGTCCAAACAGTCGCATACACAGGTCACGTTCACCTCACTCGGCGCTCGCGCGGGTGCTTGTCGCTGGCTCGCGCATGCTGCTCGCTGTGCTGGTCGTCCTGGACGCTGTGGACGTCGGCTGGGCGGGAGCGGGTGTGGAGGAGGGAAGATGGAGGGCGAAGGAGAGCTGGAAGAGGGGACGCCGCCTGACTGTGCGTCGTTTCGACACTCGTCCGTCTCCCCCGATCTAGATCGCAGATCTTCCCTCTCCCCCCACTCCCTCGTCCCTCCGGCCCCTTCCTCTTCCTTCCCGACCGCCATCTCCTCCCGCCCCCTCCTCGTCGTCGGCCATGTCCTCGCCTGCAATGTTGTTCACAGCAGGCGCTCTCAGTCGGGCGCGCGCCCAGTGAGTCCGCAGCAAGCGCGCCGCGACTCACGCTGCACCTCATTGACCGTGCATATATGCGTTCATTTCCATTTTCGCAACACCCCCAGAGGTACGTTCATCTCTATGTAATCGAAAGTCAGGATCTCGCGTGGTGAGCGTACAAGGAGAGCTTCACGGAGGTGGATCGCGGGCGCTTCATCCACTTCCAGACCTTGCACTGACCCCGCGCTCTGATTCTAGGAGAGTTCACTGAGAAGGGCCTGAGCTTATTCCATACACAATAGCGTGCCCTGCACGACTCTCACGACACATGTGCGTACTCTTTAAAATGAGCCCCCTTGCTGACGAAAGAGCGTGCACAGTGGGACCCGCGTGCGTCACCAGATGCTAGCATCGCAAAATATGCGCTCACCGCGTAGTCATACGGATCGGAACACAACCCTCCGCGACCGCCTATAAATACTGACGCTTGCCCATCGGCTCCAGGACCACTGTGCGACACCTGGCGCTGCCCTTGACGATCACCCTACACCATGTCTTCCCGCAGTGTGGACTTGCTTTGCATGCTTTACATGAAGCGGCACACGCTCGGAGAAGCACCCAACAAAGTTCGCGCGCAGGGCTCATTCCATTCGAACCTTGTTCACCCACCCGTTTTGGCTTCGCTGCTAGCGTGAGAAGCTCCCGCCGCAGCCCCCTCGAGTCCTCCACGCTTCTTCAAGGGTGCATGCGTGCCCTGGTATTCTTGTGTTTGGATTTCACCACATCTCACGGTCGTACTACCTCACCCGTTGTACTTGATTTGCATAATATAGACAATGCGTTCTTTCTGCAATACGCATCGCCTTACGGGCATTTGAACAGACCTGGACACGGATTTCACAAGCGTTCTGGGAGTCATCACCGTCCAATCTCGAGCTTGATGGAGCGTCTTAGTTCTCGCTAACTCTCACTCGTGAACTTATGAGTCGACAGAGGCAGGCGAGGGTCTAGACATCTGGGAATACGCAGCACGGTCACCGCTGAGGATGATTAGCAAACCTACCTCAAGCTAAGTGACTAGTCGGAGACTTTGGAGTGAATCGTTGAGTTCCGTCCGTGACCTTACCTTGACGCCCGTGTTGGAAGGATGCCCTTTGCTGTAGTCCTCTCGAACTGCAATGAACATGGAGACCCGACCAACGGGTTGCCGCAATAAGCGGAGACGAGACTTGCAACGCCCCCTGTCCAGAAATCGCCCTCGATCTCGATGTCCTGCTCGGTCTAGTGCTACTGATGTGTATAAATGCTCTCAGTATATGTTACGCTACACACTTTCCAGATGTACAATCGCACAACTACCCTACAAGTAGCACGTCTAATCCTCTACAATGTCTTCCTGAACATCCTCTTCATCGGCTTCCTCGTCTTTGTCTTTGCCAGACTCAGCATCGGGTGCAGATGCCGCAGCACTGGCAATAGCGTCCGCCGCGGCGGCCTGCTTTTGTTGCATCTTCTTCGCAGCGGCCTCACGCGCCATAGTTGTGATGTCTTCACCGAATATGCGCAAACTCAACGCACTGGACAGACTCAGACGTCAGCGATCCAGAGTCATGACAGACAAACATCGTGCTCGCATGCGTACCTCTTCGCTCGTTTATCCAGCATGAGCGTCAATGAGACGTTGGACTTCCAGATCGGCAAGACCAGCTCGTGCGCGAGTCTGTAGAGCGCAGACTTCAGTCTTGTGGACGTGAAATAAGAGGAATCGGAATTAACGTACGTGGCATTGCCCAAGTGGCCAGGCTGGAATCGGACGACGTAGCTCCCATTCGCTGCAAGGCAGGATCAGCGATACATACGAGCAAGGACAATCGCATGTACACCACGCACGCTTCGCCTCGATCATCGAGCGGAACGGGTCCGCAAAGCCCGACGTCAACGGGTAATACGCCTCCAACAATATCCTCAGCGCCGCAAAGTCAGCATAAACGATCGCCCTCTCGCCGATGTACGGCAGGACGACGGGGAGGCCCTCCGCGAGGACGCGGAAGTGCGTGTCGCTGGCGCCCGCGCGCTTCGCCTCGGTGCCCTCCTGCTTGCCGAACACCTTCGTGCCCGCGGTCATGAGCCGGATGCGCGCAAAGTCGTTGTGCGTGATGATGCTCTTCACGATGTCGTTCACCATGTAGAGCGAGCGCACGGTGTCCCCGGCGGGGTTCCGCACGAGCGTGTTCGACGCGGGGAAGTCGGCGCTCAGGTCGAAGTTCTCGCTGTGTGCCCGCGCGGGTCGAGGTCAGCGAGCGGCAGGAGGATAGGGAGGAATGGCATACTGACATGCATGCCTTGATAATGGGGTCATCGGGCGCGATGAAGGTGTAAGGGTTCTCTTTGAAATGCGCGCTCGCGCCTTCCGCTGTCTTGCCCTTCTTGAAGCGGATCTTCGGCTCGGTAGATGTCTCAGGCTTCGCCTGGTCCACCTCCATAGGCGATGCGGGCTCGTCAGCGGCTTCTTCAGGCAGGTCGTCCTCAGGCTCTTCGGCTTCGTCGTTCTGGGGTTCCTCAGGGGGGACGTCGCTATCAAGCTTTGGCTTCTTGACGTCGGACTTGTCCAGGCCCTCAACGGCGTCCGCGCTCCGCTTGCTCTCGCTAGGACTCGTGAGCAAATATGCAAAAGGGCACCAAAGGAGCGACATACGAGGCATCTTTCGAGGTACCACTGGCGGTAGCAGCCTTTGCCGGCGGCTTCTTCTGCAAGATAGCGATGAAGAACCCGCCGGTGTCCTGCAAGTGAGGATAGATTCGGATGCTGCACCACGGGATGAGCACACTGTCGCACTGCACGCTAAACGACAAACGACAAACGCGGTACTCACCAGCGAGTGAGGTGCAATTTCTCTGCCTCGTCAGCGGAAGGCGGCCAGTGCGACTCGAGCATCTTGCTGCTGCCGCGTTGCGTCTCGTCCAGAGATTGTATGTAATCCTGGTATGTCGCGAACGTGGTGTTGATCTCCTTGCTCACGGTCGGCTTCCACGAGGTCAAGCCAGGGCGATGTATAAGCCCTGGCAGGTGGTTTGACATGTCGACGAGCTCGAACCCTAGCGTACATCAATGAGCAATGCGACGGTGCTTCATGACGTCAACAGCCCCGACAAAGACGTACCGGGCATCGACTTGAGAGCGGCAGCGACGACGGCCTCGTTCTCGACCGGGTTGAGCGAGCATGTCGAGTACACAATGCGTCCACCTTTCTTGAGCATGCGCATAGCGCGCTGGAGGATGCGGAGCTGCAGACTAAGCGGAGCCGAAAGATCAGTCAGTGATTTCATTTCATTCCAAACAGCCGCGACACGACAACACAAGACCAAGGCAGACACCGCGACGCGTACCTATGCAGGCCGTTCCCGTCCATCGGGGACCAGTGTTTCCAAATCCCCGGGTTCTTGCGCATCGTGCCGTCGCCGCTGCACGGCACGTCGCACAAGATGCGGTCGAACATGAGCTGGTACTGCCTCTTCGCGGCGACGCGCGCCTTCGTGTCCGCGGGGAAGTGCGTCTGCTCGGACGGGATCTTGATCGCCGGGAAGATCGACGCGTCGAGGTTCGTGACCATCAGCGCGGGCGAGGGCAGCCGCGCGGACTGGTGGATGAGCAGGTGCGTGCGCTTGTAGTCGCTGTCGTTCGCGATGAGGAGCCCGGACGGGATGGAGGACGATGTGATCGTGTCGTGCGCGTGGAGCGCCTCGAGCAGTTGGGCCGTCTGTGCTGGCCAGGTCAGCGGTGTAAGTGAACCGATCCTTGGGCTATCGTACCTTGGAACCGGGCGCTGCACACATGTCCATCACCTACGTGGTCGTTCACATTAAGCATCCGGTGCTGGGTTTATACCGTGGCACAGCTTACCCTGTGGTGAGGCTCAACCTCAAGGAAGAGGGGCGGGAGCATACTGACTGCTTCCTGTCTGGAGATGTTTCCCTATGCCCCCGCTATTAGCAACCTGTTGTGAGTCCCGGCGAAGACCAACCCACCACTTCCGTCTCAAATACGAGGAAATTATGGAACTTCTTGAATTCCGGTGATTTCCTTAGCACCTTTTTGGCCACGTTGAACTGCCATGCCAGTCCCTCTGGATACCTACGATGTCGAATTAGCAAGGGCCCCAGATCATACACTTCGCATTTAGTCCGAACCATGGAATCTGCTGGGGCGGTGACACTGCCTCCCCTTCGAACACAACGCCGCCGAGGTGTGGTACATGGACGTCTTTGATCGTGTCGTTCAGGAGTCTCGCAGCCCTACCGGGGAAAAAACAAAATGAGCATCTGGATGATCCTTGGGCGCCTGCGCGACCTACTGCCGACTTCCTGCTACCCTGAAGGTGATAGGCAGCGGATTCCGCATTGTTTCGAGGAATGCATCCCACTCTTCGTCTGGTAGGATGTTCTGTGCCTTGTAGTAGCTCTCGAGCCGATCGTTCTGCATGTGTTCGCGTTCGATGACATCGGTTCTCGCCCAAGCGGGGTCGTCCCGGCTGCCGCTTTTTTGCCCTTTGGGGCCTTTTCCTTTCTGTTGGAGTGTAAGTCATAGATTCAAGAATGCATAGTGATGTTACTACCAACCTTTTTTGCCATAGTAGGTTTGTGTACGGGTCAGCTACAGAGCAAGGATGAACTTGAACTCCGCCGAAATATGATCGAACTTGAAGCGGTGTATGCCAAAAATCTTATCTTATCTTCTGTGACGAGGTGCATCTTACAATCTTGGCGCCCGTTCACTAACTTTCTAGCGCCTCGCGTCCTCCCCTTCAACTGACTTCCAACGATATGACTTGACTACGGCTGCATTAAGATTAAATTATGCTGCACTCTTCTACGGGTTTGTTATCGCGACTCTACCGCTTGACGCAGAAGATGAAGTGGTATACAGCCGTATGCTAAGATCGCTCATCAATACCGATGCTGTATGAACAAACCGCTCAACATTCCAAGCTGTACTGCATGTGCCCCCAGGTATGAGTACCGTTGTCGAAGCCCCCGAAGCAATGCACTGACATGTTGGACATTATAGTGAAGAAACACAACCATAAGGTGCTGAACATGGCGAGGAGCTTGGCCTGTACTGCACGTTCCCTATGCGCGGCTTGCTTTGTTGAGGCACTGGCACACATCGGCTACTCGTTCCGAACGCGGCAGCGTTCATCGAGCTGTCCATTTCTTTTTCCTGTGTTGCGATGTGCCCATCGTTCCAGGATATCAGCCTCAAGGCAGGCATCGAGGGACTGTGCGGTGGTTCTGAGCCGCCAGTGGCATCTGGACCGTTATGCTATCTCAAAGATTCCCTTTGAGTGTGATCTCCGCCAGGGATAGAGCAGTGGCTCTGGTTTGGCGCACGCCGCTCTTGTATGTAAAACCTGGCCTCGCGGTTGCCTCTCCCCGTTCACGCATCTGCTGCTCGTAGTACTTTCCAAATCCTTGATACTGCATGCAGACCGCTTTCAACGTGAGGTATGCAGTACTCGAGCTAAAGTGTCAACAGTCTCGTTCTGATCCGAACACTCTTTGTATAGACGTGCTGGGCTATCCAGATGCCTCATCCATGCCCCGCAGAATCCGGCCTGTCTGGAACGGGCACGAGTCTCCGCAGGTGCGGTACACTGGCGCTCAAATCAATGCCAGTGCCACCAGCAGAGCTGCCGCGGGGACTCCGTCATGCGCACATGCGTGTAGTATACCGCGGGCAGTCCCAAGTATGGCAGACATGAGGAGGGCACGATGCCCCTCTTCCTTTCTTCATCTCCCGTACAAATACCCCAGCGAATCTGCCTCTCCAGACGTTGTCGTCTCGGCCCCTCCTACCACTTATTCGTACTGTGCAACTAATCGTCCCAGGTCGCGATAGCCATGGCTCAAGTCCCGCCCCCTCGCTCACCAGCTACCACCGTCTCCTCCCTGTCGTCGATGATCGAAGACACAAAGCGACATGTCATGTCCTACCTACCACCAGACTCGAAAGTCCTATGCTTGGCACCTGCCCGCATATACCATTCGTCGTTTGGCACACGCGGGGACTCTTGGACCTTCACAGGACTCCGGGGGATGCTTGTGTTCGGGCGGGACCGCACAACCTCCACCAACTCCACGGAGCAGGACTACTGGTTCCGCTTGGTCGATGTCGACTCCGGGAAGGGCATCATCTGGTTCCACCAGATCCCCTCCGACTTCGACTACCACGCCGACAAGCCGTTCTTCCACGTCTTCTCGGGCTGCGTACGTCGTCATAGCCAGCGCTCGCTCGACGCGCGTCCTCCAACAACGCTGACACAACGACCCCAGTCTAGGATGTTCGGCTTCCGATTCGACGAGGATAGCGATGCGGAGCAGTTCATCAAGAGCGTCGCCTCCCGCGTTCATATCACAGGTATGCCTCCTACCACCACGGGCCTAGAGAACCCAGGCCCTCATGGCTACAACCCTTGCCCAGCACCCCGCTCGCCCAAACCACGCGCCCAGAAGTCCAGCGCGTCTGCCGCGCAGACCCCCGCAGGCTCGCCGCGGCGCGTCTCCCCAGCGATGATCTCCGCGCCGGCCCCGGGGACGTTCATGCACGTCGCGCACATCGGCGTCGGCGACAACGGGCGCATCGAGGCGACGCCGAACGTCGAGCCCGGCTGGACGATGGTCCTCGAGGAGCTGCAGGGGTACGGCGTGGATGAGAAGATGGGCGCGCAGGACGTGGACTTCGTCGAGGGCTTCCTCGCGGGCGCGAAGGCGAAGGCGAAGCTCGAGCGCGTGCAGGCGCCGACGCCGCTGGCGCGCACGGCGACGGGTATGTCGAACCGCCCGAGTGGTGAGCTGGGAGCGTCCGAGTGTGGGCTGACGACGCTCTTGGCAGCTGTGAGCGGGAAGAAGGGCCGTTTCATCTCGAGGAAGAAAGTGCCCGGTGCATGAATGCCCTCACGGACGAACGCAACCAAGAAACCTTCGACTGACTTGCGCGATTTGACTCTATCTTATTGGCCTCTACTGGGTGCTGCCACACGCACCTTCTATCGTTATTACCCTACGGACTCTCGCTGATACCACTATGTTTACTTATATGGTTCGTACCCTCCTGTAGCATATACTAGCGTTCCGCGTCCAGCGCACCGCGTCTCTTTTCATGTAGTGAATATGCCACTAGCAAGCTCACGAAATATGATTCACCAGGTCTACTACCAGTACTATCGGCGCCGCGGCCCTCGTTCACCGATTGCACCTCCATAGACGTTCGGAGCTGCCATCACGCATGCATCAGCCCTCTCGCACGGATCTTGGAACAACGCTGCTGAGGCTACACTCACCGCCATTGCATAATCCGGCAGTCCGGGTGCAAGACCGATCCTGCATATGCTACACGCGAGTTCGGGCCTTGAGGCCGGTTGAATGCACTGCGACACAAGGTTTCGACTGCTGCGGTGGAGTGCGGCGGTGTACGGACTGGCTCTCAGACACTGGTCGTAAGGTTCGAGGGGGAGAACGTGCACGAGAGGCGGAGCGGACCTCATGCTCGCAGGGTTCAGAGTCTAGATCTATGATTATGTATGTTGAGTCTCTTGTGTAGGATTGTATTATGATCGAGTGTTCTATTATGCTGCTCTACGACTGTCCGCGACGTGAGTCCGCCACCCAATGGCACTCAGAACCGAGTGAGGTCGCGGCCGAAGATCCAGTTCAAGAACCTACAAAGTGCAAAGCACATACGCGATGCGATAAATGAGAAATCCAGTCTCCAGAACAGCCTGAGTCACCGCGAGCGGTACGGTAGCACTCACCAATACATCGGCACCAGGATCTTGTTCCGCACGCTCAGCGTCTTCGTGAAATACGCCGAGCGCCACAGCAGCCACGCCACGCGCCCCGTCTCCTTCCCCTTCGGCCCGCGCGCCGCCTTCGTCCTGTCGAAGATCGCCTCCCAGTCGCCGACGTACGCCAGGCTGCCCGCGTTCTGGAACTTGAATGCCGCCGCGTCGGCGGAGGCGGCGTCGGAGGAGGAGGCGGAGGCGGAGGAGCTTTTGATGAGGCGGTTGAGCCGCTTGGTGAGGTACTTGGCCTGCTGGTTCGCGACCTGCGCGGTCGCGGGGAGCGCCTCGGTCTCGATCGTGCAGGCGTCGCCGATGGCGAAGACGTCCGGGTCTGGCGCGCCCGTGTCGGCTTTGAGCACGTTGAGCGTGCCGTTTGTGAGCAGACTCCTGTTGTGTGTACGTGTGAGAAGGAGGATGTGATGAGTGATGATGGGAGGGTGCGGGGTGCAGAGTTGAACTTCGGGCTTACCGCTTCGTGCGTTCGTCCTTCTTGAGCTCCGTGATCGACTCGATGAGGGGGTTGGGCGAGAGACCGGTACTCCATACGAGAAGCCCAAAGTTGACTGTGGGCGCGGAATTGAGCACGAGGAAAGGTCGATGTCGATGATACACCTGAGGTACTACTGGTCACGTACCTTCTCCCTCCTCGGTCACAAACATACGTCCCTAGATGGTCAGATGGTCAGTACTGCTTATTACGCCTCACAAGACGATCGTCCATCTCCTCGAATGGAGGTATTTGACCACAGGACGATGCTAGCTCGGCGCCGCATATATGTACGACGACGCACCTCTTCTACACGTTCGACATGGTGCTGCGTCAAAAGCCTGATACCTTCTCGCTTGAACTTCGCTGTCGCATACCTTGATTACCCCATCCCAATCAGCATGCCCCAAAGTCGAGAACCTGCATCAAACACCTACTCCTGCAAACCAGTATCAAACCCGCCCAGAATATGCGGCGCGACATCGTACAAGTTGATCTTCGCCATCCGCGCGAGCGCGGGATAATGCCGTGCGATGTCCGAGTGCAAAAAGTCGTGCAGCTCCGCGGCGAACTCGACGCCGGTCGGCCCGCCGCCGACGATGCAGAAGTTGAGCAGCTTCCTGCGGTCTGCGTCGGTGATCGTGGGTTGGTTCGCTTGCTCGAAGCCTGCGCCGATCCCATGTTAGATATTGAAAAGGCAACTTGAGGCTTGGGACGGAGCTCACATTCAAGAATTCGCGTGCGGATCCTCCGCGCGTCCCTGATGTCTTTGAGGAAGTGCGCGTGTTCCTTGACCCCTGGGACGTTGAACGCTATCAGAAAGCATGAGTATATGCGCCACCAATGACATGAGAAAGGGCACAGCACTCTGGTTATATGCCCCAACGGCGATGACGAGCTTGTCGTACGTCAACTGGAATTTCTCTGTGTTGCCCGTGACCAGGCTGGCGCTTTCGTTCACGTCGCTGCCGCCGTTCGACTGGGTTTGCGAACCCTCGAATGTTACAGGCGAGGTGGCTGGCATCTGCCCCAGAGTGTATGCATATCAGCATATGCGTACACCGCGAAGAGGATGTCTCTGCGCCGCAACTCACGCAAACGAGCTTTTTATGCTTGAAGTCTATCGAATGTCATAGGGTGACCATATGGACGACAGATGAGAAGGCGGAACATACCTATAGAGTCGCACCAGGCAGTGTATGCTATCTGCTTGCCGTTATAAATGCTCAGGGTGTTTGAGTATCTAATAGCTCACCACATCGGGCGTGTATCGTCTGACCTGCTCACCAAGTTAGCTAGCAAGATGAGGATGATCCCCTAAACGTACTGGTTCCACTGCTGCGCGGAACTCGAGAGTTCCGACAGAGCAACTTGCGAGAAGCGGAGTGAAGTTAAAGTAGTTGGTGGGAGAAACCATGATGACATCTGCATGCAGTAGAGTTGAAGAAATTCGTAAGAAGGCGTCCCGGTTATATTACCAAGAGAACACTCCTCACTCCATCTTTTCTTGTCAATCGCTCGCAGAATCTCGTAGCCTCCCCATCCCGACCCGAGGATGACAAGTCTCTGTTTTGCTCGAGAGGAAGTACCAAAGAAGGTGCGGACACCCAGTTGGCGCGTCGAGGTGCCTGTGGCTGCGCGCTGGACGGAGAGCATCTGAACTCTAGTGGGTGGCTGCGCAAGCAATCGGAAGACCGGGATTGGAGGAGGATAGGCTGTTCTGGATGCGGGATGGTGCTAGCCATCGTTATAAGGGAATGTGGCCGGAAGAGGTCGGGTGGAGGGACGGGCAGGATAGGACGTCATCTCACGGAGACTATGACGCCGTCCGCTCTGCCTCGCTTTCACCAATAGTATCCGGGGATAGCAAAGAATCACTGCAGCGTGAAACGTCGAACCCCGTCCTTCCTTGCATGCCGCTCCTATGCCTTCGGTCTTCTCGATGGTGGGAGCGTACAACTTAAGCCACTGGCACGCTCGCGAACCGGCGTCAGCGGGTCCGGAGCGCTACGGTCCGTCCACCCCACCAATGAGATCCTGCTGCGGCCCATTTCGTCTCATCCTCCACAGGTGCTCGACGCAAAAACGGCCCCCAGCCGGTCTCTTCAAATTATATCCCACCTTTTGATCAGCGACAGAGTCAAACAGTGGCTTGGCTTGCGAATGTCGGAAGACCACCAACCACTACACCTGCCTAATATGGACGACACACTCCCAATTCGGCAAGCGCGCGAGCCCCATGACGAGGCCAACTGACCGCGCGCGACTTGCACTTGACTTCTCCCATCAAGCAATGCAGCACAACCGACGTTCCCGCAGGAACATGTCTCGCTATCTGAGCGCGATAAATAGGCTCGCGAGAGCGTTCAAACTCTCCGGAGGCCTTCCGTCTTCTCTTTCTCCCTCAGTGACCACGGTCTCCGAGCCTTCCCACCATGACCGCACTCTCCTCTTCTATCCGCATGGAGCCGAGGCAGAGTGAAAAGTGCGAAGGTGGGGATATCGTAAAGGACGCGGCTCTTGCCGAAGGCACGTTCTACCAAAGCAGAGCGGCCGGGGCTACGAAGAGGAGGCATTTCTTCTCCCCGCCCGACGCCGCTCTTGCCGACGCGGTGAACCAAGATGCAGACAATGTCGAGTACACCGAGGAAGAAGAGGTAACGCTGGTGTTGACGAACGGCAAAATATAGCATCACGTTGATTATACCTATAGAAAGCAGTGCGACACAAAATTGATATGCGCGTCTTGACTCTAGTCGTTAGCAGGTACGTCTGCGTTAGAACGCCAAAGGGCAGCAAGTACTCACGTTTCGTAACATCCTCGCGTTCAGCTATATATGTGAGCAACTTCTCCTATCTCCGGAACACCCCTCACCCACGGCTAACCTGCGCGCTTGCACTATAGTCAACCAATTTGGTGAGCTCCGCAGCCTCCGATCCTCCTAGACTCAATTTCTCATCTCCGTGTTTACCTCCGTAAGATCGTACAAATATGTGCGTTCGCATGCTTGCCGCGTCACGCCTGTTCGGAAGAGCTGAAAGCGTTGCAGTGGGAATGCGCACGTCATCAAGGCGTTCAATGAGAACTTCGTGAGTTTCGCTTCATGAAAAGCCGGGTACAAACCGGAATTTGCGGAACCCGCCCTACTGTTGACGTTGAGGGTATCCCGGAGGTTATCGAGGGACTCGAGCGGTTTCAACACCTGAGCACCTCAGTATACATATCGCGAAGGCGGTCGTCTGGCCACTCTCGTGCATGGAGCGACTGGGAAGCGGTATCCAGCCCGCTCTTCGTGCGATCTGCTTGCATGCTGTACATGTCTTCTCTCTGTGCTCCAGAGTGGCCGAATTTGCGACCTCAGAACGATATACTCATACCCCATCGGTTTTACAGGGCATCACGGATAACAACAAATGGACGCTTGCGCTGAGCATCTTCTACGTCGGATACTGTGCGTATACCCAATGTTCTCTACGAATTTCGGTCGCTAATCGCGAATCCTCCCCATGCCGAATAGGCATCCTTGAGATGCCAGCCAATGGTATGCTTATCCTTTTCACCTCGCCTCGTGACGATGAAAGGAGTCAAAACGCTGATATCCTCGCGCACGTAGTGCTTCAACGATACATTGGCGCCAATCGCTTGTTCGTCTTTCTTGCCTTGCACCTAAGTGAGAAAACGACTGAGCCTGTCCCAGCTTCTTCCTGTCGCTATCATGGTGGGGCATCGCGTCACTCTCGTTCGTCTACGCCAAAGGCTACGCAGGTCTCCTCGTCTTGAGGTGCGTGACCCATTCGCTCTTTGCGCCCAGCGATCAGACCTCCCTGACGTGCGGCATCAACTGGTTCAGGGTGCTTCTGGGAATCGGTGAAGCCGGATATTACGCTGGGATGATCTACTATCTGTCCTTTTGGTACGTACAGACTATGCGTCCTCCGAGTCTGGGTCGTGCTTCATCCCTCTGTATCAGGTACAAGAGGTCGGAACTTGCGATGCGGATCAGGTACGCTCGTTTCGATGTCCTTCGTCGGTATTGCATCTCATACCAATTGTGTGCAGTTTGTGTATGACGGGCACGCTCCCTGGTGCCATCGGCGTACGTCCGAGTCAAACCCTCTGATATCTTCCACATTGACGATGCCTCCGCTGCGTATAGGGCCTCCTTGCATTCGGCCTCGTCCGTGCGCACACATCGCTCCTGACTGGGTATGTCTCCACCCAAACCGACACAATGAATGCGCGTACTGACCCAACCCTCCAGATGGCAATTCCTCTTCCTCGTACGCCCATCCATTCCCCACTCACCGCACCCGCGCGTCCCGCTCACCGCCTCGTGCTCATGCTCGTGTACGCAGATCGAAGCGATCCCGACGCTCATCATGGCCGTCGCCGTCCTGCTCCTCCTGCCGTCCTTCCCGTTCAGCGCGACGTTCCTCACCGCGCGCGAGCGGGCGATCGCGCAGGCGCGCCTGAACCGCGACCACCGCCCGCAGTCGCACGGGGGCATGAACGGCTGGGCGGGCTTCAAGGCGGTCGTGAACGACGTGAACGCGTGGGCGCTCATGATCATCTACGCGAGCTGTACGTCCCACCTTCCTGTGCCTTTATTTGTATGATGGTTGGTTGGAGGGGGTCGTTGACGCTGATATTGTTGGCAGTTAATGTCGGAGTCGCGACAATCTCGTACTTCTTACCCACCGTACGTGCATCCTCTCTCAACCCGCATCACACCACGCCCGACTGATTTGTCCGTCCGCCGCGTCACACCGCATATAGTTGATCAACGAGCTCGGATTCAGCCCCCTCTCGTCGCAGGGCCTGACGGTCGCGCCCTACGCCGTCGGCTGGTTCATGGTCTTCTTCCAGGCGTGGCACAGCGACCGCACGCGCGACCGCGGGTACCACATCATGCTCTCCACCGCGGTCTCGTGCGTGGGCTACATCGTGCTCGCCGCGCTCGCCGGGCGCGGGACGAGCGGCCGGATGATCGGCGGGCGGTACGTCGCGCTGTTCCTCGTCGTTGGGGGGGAACTACAGCTTGTTCCCGCTTGTTATGTGAGTTCCGGTTCTGGTTCGTCATGGGGGCTCGGCCGCTGCGCGTCAAGTTCTGGAGCATAATAAGCTGATATGCATGATAATGTAGGAGCTGGGCGGCGAACGTGTTCTCGCCGACGTCGAAGCGCGGCGTCGGGACGGCGTTCATTGTGTCCATCTCCAACTGCGTGTCCATGTACGTCTCCTCCCCTCCTCCCTTTCTCTCGCCCATGTAGCGCACCGGTATGACGTCTACGTGTCACGCAGCGCATCTCCCCAGATATACTTCGACGCAGAGAGGGACTACAGGGACGGGCACGCCATCGCCGCAGCGTCAGTCCTCCACTATCCTCCTTTCCTCCGTGTGTCTTGCTGACTGCTGACTGGGACGACGACGACGACGACGAAACTTGACAGGTGCCTGTTCGCCTCGTTCCTGTCCGCGTTCCTGCTCCGCACGCGCCTCGCGCACCTCAACCGGCGGAACGCAGAGAGGATGCGCGCGCTCGCGGCGGGCGGCGCGCGGGACTCTGGCTCCGAGCATGTCGAGGCGGGGGAGAAGAAGGTCCACGAGGAGGACGGCGTGGCCGCCGCTGGTAGTGGTAGTGGTGGGGAGATTTGGGATAGCGACCCTCGTTATGTGTTTATGACCTGAGCTCGATGCTGACGCTGATAGTAAATTGCTAAAGTCGAGACGGCCCTCAGTGTACGTTGTATACCGGCTTTTGTGTTTTCTGAGATGTCCATGTCGCGGCCATCACCTGTACATGTACAGTAGGATTTCTTGTCATCGTCCTCCAAATCCTCAAGACCTCAAGACCTCAAGGCTGCAAAGCATCTCGTACTGCCAATTGTGAGAAGAAATAGTAACCGACGCTAACCGACGTCGACGTTCTTGTTCACGCCGGGCCCGTAGCCTCAGCCTGAGGCCCTGAGCGACGCGTCGGGGCGCCTATTCAACCTCTTGAGCTTGACACCAATCCACCACGTACAGTCTTGTGCCACATCCTGGCATATTTCCGTGCAGCCTTCAACCGTGACAGCATTGGCCACAATACTAGCCCATGGAGCCTAGTTGCTGAGCCTGTGGCCTACTACTACTAGTGGATGACTGGGCCAGCGTCCACAGGGGCGATCGGAGACGGTGGCGCGATTGAAGGCGCTTACTCACGTCCGAGTCATAAATAAGCACTGGTCAGTGGTGAGAACATATGCTCGGAAAATATCGGCCTTCAAAGGCTTTACTTCTTGTCGTCTTCAAGTAACCGGCTCAGGCCTAGCGAGGAGTAAGTTCGAACAGCCTAAGTGCCAGTTGAATAGCTTGATATGGATATGTTCAAACTTGATAGATCTAGGAATTCTGTTGCACGCGGCTATTTTGGTGAGTATGACTTCAAGGAAATGAAATGCAGATCACTTGAGGGTTTTCCCACCGCGCGAGGATGCGTCCTCTCGCTTCGATCTTAGTACGTGAGTCGAGATTCGAAGCTAACAGTATGATTTTGTGCACCAGGCAGACAGAGGATCGGGACGTCGCGCCAATCCGATTTTGAAGGACCCAGACCTCCACATAGTTCTTCGTCACAATGGATATCGAGGAGTCGGTCACTTTCCACTTGGATCCAGTTGGAATGCTCTGACACGTATCTTGCAGGTTCCGCAAAGCAGGTTATCAGGCCATTGATCGAATCTGCGACTACTATGCGTCCCTGCAGGAACGTCCAGTCGTATCTCAGGTCCAACCAGGCTATCTCGTAGATGCTCTGCCATGTGGGTTAGCGGTGACGCCCTCCCCTCTAGCACGGCATTGAGGAGGATTGACGGTACCAACACACAGCGAATCCTCCTGAGCAGGCCGAAGACTTCAACTCGATCGCGGATGACTTCCAGAAGATGATCCTGCCAGGTACGTGGCCCACAATGGCTGAGTGTTGCATGACCGGCAACGTTGATGCCTATGTGCGGATAGGAATCACCAATTGGCAGCACCCCAACTTCTTTGCGTACTTCCCGACTGCTTGCAGCTTGGAGGGCATCCTCGGCGACTTGTATTCCTCTAGCGTTTCCAACCCCGGATTCAACGTTAGTACCGACCTGATCCCTCAGCATCTCATCGGACGTGAATCGCTGACCACGCGTGAGACAGTGGCTTAGCAGCCCAGCATGCACGGAGCTGGAGCAGGTCGTGATGGACTGGTGCGCGAAGCTCATCGGTCTCGGCGACCACTTCTTGAACAAGTCTGGGGTCGGTGGGGGCGTCATCCAGGTAGTTTCCCTCTGTCAATCCCCAAATCATCTCACATCACTCACCTGAGGCTACCAGACGACTGCTTCCGAAGCATGCATTGTGATTTGTGTGGCCGCTCGTGCACGCTATGTCCGCGAGAACCCTGAAGCCAAGCTCGAGGACCTCGTCATCTACACCACGACACAGACCCATTCACTTGGGGTGAAGGCAGGCCTTGTGCTTGGACTTGAAGTCCGTGCCCTCCCGGTCAAGCCTGAGGACGAGTACGGGCTGCGGGGGGAGACGTTGCATCAAGCTCTCGCAGAGGACCATGCGCAAGGGAAACGGCCGTTTGTGCTGAGTAAGGCCTTGCTCCTCGTACCAACGATACTCTACTAATGCTTGTTGCCTAGTCGGGACTGTGGGTACAACATCGTCGGGTGCGGTAGACAACCTAGAGGAGATCGGCGAAGTTCGTGAGTATCGCTTTCGGTTCCGAGGAGAAGAGTGGTGGTTGACCCGAGATCTAGTGAAGGAGCACCCGTCGATCTGGCTCCACGTGGACTCAGCTTGGGCAGGCGTCGCGATGGCGTGTCCGGAGTACCGCGCATTTGGGAAGCTGGACGCGATCAACAAGTACGCCGAGTCCTATGATACCAACTTCCACAAGGCGAGTATGCGGCTGAACAGCGTTCGCGTGTGGCTGAGCTGATGCAGCGGTCGTCGTAATGTAGTGGGGTCTGGTCAACTTTGACGCTTCCATGCTCTGGGTGCGAAGCAGGAAGAACCTGACGGATGCCCTTGATGTGACGCCAGAGTTCCTCAGGACGAAGCAGCATGACGCTGGTGAGCGGGCTCTATTGTGCTCCGTCTACGCATCCCTCATACCAGCAATAGGGCTCGTTGTGGACTACCGGAACTGGCATCTTGGCCTCGGCCGTCGCTTCCGCTCCCTCAAGGTCTGGTTTGTCCTCCGGCGGTACGGTATAGAGGGCTTTAGGAAGCACATTCGCGAGGTTCGTCCCCCGGCTCAACTGGACATCGTAAACACGGCCCTGACATCTCCACTCAACAGGGCGTCGAGCTGAACGAATACTTCGCCTCCCTTGTCCGCGCCTCGCCCTCCTTCGAGCTCGTGACGACCCCCAGTCTCGCGCTCTCCGTCTTCCGACTCACGCTTCCGCCCTCCGTCTCGTCCGAGCTCGAGGGAAAAGACGAAACGACGGTGCGCACGGCCCAGAACGATCTTAACCGCGCGTTCCACACGCGCATCTCCGCGCACTCGGACAAGATCTTCTTGACGCAGACGATGCTCAACGACACGTTCTGCGTGCGCTTCGCCGTGGGGGCGCAGCGCACGCGCAAGGCGCACGTCGACGCCGCGTGGGAACTCGTTCAGGAGAACGCGCGCGAGGCTACGGAAGAGTGGTTGCAGCAGAGAACGAAGGTGTAATGGTGTGAGCGAATAGAAGCCCCGAGGCGCATATATGTACAGTATACTGCCAACACACCGTGAACGTCGTAGACAGTCGCCCACATTGCCACTGTTGCGGCGTAAGATGGGCTCCGTGAACGACGGACGTTGAGCATTGCTATCTATGGTGCCTACTTACATGGGGAGAATCCGAGATAGCAGGATACGGAGGGTCAACCTGAGATGGGAGTACAGAGGGCGAGGCAGAATCGGAGCGCAAGGCGGGTCGCAGGGTGTAGCCTAAATTCGTACCGGTGTCGAGGATTGCCCTGACCGGACCATCGTCAGGGGTCCACTTCTTGCTAGCATGGTAGATAAATTGCTTAGGCGCCCCAGAGCTGCCCACAGGTCCCTTCGGGTCCGGGAATAAGAAAGCAATTGATTCGAGCTGGACGGACCAACTTGACCTCCCTCGAACCACAGGAATGGGATCCGACCGTTCTGGAGCCGCCGATGGACAGGGCCAGGCATTGAGACCCATGAAACTATAGCGTATGCGCATCAGGAGCCACGAGGAGAACGCAAGGAAGTCATGAACCATTGTATCGGCCTTGTGCGTCGCAACGATCAGCTCCTGTCGAGCCAAATAATGAGAGAACTAGGGATGCGTGGCGTACTGCACTTGCAATAGTGATACAAAGAAATGTGAGCCGGTAGTAACCACAGAGAGCGATTGTTAGATTGGTCTATGTCTCTAGACTGCTGTGTGACGATTGATCATGACTACCCGATGCGTCTTGTCTCCTAGCTGCCATCGCGGAAACGACGAAGCACATGAAATGATCAGCAAATCGATGGCGGTTGACCTCAACAGGTACGGACCGATGTCATCAAATCGTACACGGCATGGGGCGGTGTACCCTCGTCTTCTGTGCGAACTATCCTCCACACATGCCACTTGTGTATATTGAGCGCCCATGGCTCCAAGAATTTGAGCAACTTGACCGAAGGGGGAAGACTCCCAACAAGAGTGTTGGCTATTTCGTCATTGGCATCGTGGAGTCTCTCTATGAGATCCCGAGCGATCGTGGATCCGCCATACTTCATGGCCGGATGGGGACGAGGAGTGATATCGAGGTCTGCATATAGCCAAAACTCAACGAGTCGCTTCAGGGGTCTGAGCAACCGACCCAGTCTCTTCTGGGAAGCAGATGTCAGTATCGTGACGTAGTAGAGTGTGATATAACTTACAACATCGAGGTTTTCCGCATGCGATTGGCGGTAGCGAAGTAGCTTAAGCGATCTGAGGTTGGGGAACGCGTATACCAACTCCCGTATCAGATCATCTTCTTCGTCATCCTGATGATACTCTAGCTCAAGATGCTCGAGGTTAGGGTAATTGCAGTGTCGTAAGATGCCCCGCATCAGGAGAGGGAAAGTGCCATTCCTGATGCTTACGCGTGCACCATTCGTGGACGATCTGATGGGGGAAGAATCGCAGCGATAGACGGCAAAGGGTGAGCGGGAGGCGGGCGTATAAATGATCATCAGGACAAGGGAAGGATACTTGAACATCCTCTAGCATCGGCCACGAGTATGGCGCGTTGTAGCCTTGAGGCCATATGGTTTGTGGATGGGTATTGTGAGGAAGGGTGAAGTCCAGCTTCAGGAGGCGAAGATTAGGCATGTTGCCCAATGCGCCCAGGAGAAGACCGCCAGACCAATCGAACTCGCCGCGCAGCCGGAGCTCGCGCAGAGAGGGCCATTCGAGAGCGCAAATGGTCCGCCACGGAGTTGACTCGGTCGGCATCCATAGCACTTCGAGCACCTGATGGTGGGTCCGGAGGAGGGCTTTCAGCGCGGTCTTCTCAGGCTCGTGCGTCCGAGGTGAGCACCGATAAGTGTTCAGCATGTACCGAAACGACGTGAGTGACGTTGAGCCGGCAAGAACAAGGTGGTCGATTGGAGTCGCCTTGGGCGAAAAGAGATAACGGTGGCAAGTGAATTGATGCAGTTGAGGCACGGCCAGGATTGCTTGGAGGACGTCCCACGATAATCCATGATTGGCCTGCCTTGGGCAAAGAAGTGTCACAGCGCGTAGACCAGGCATTGCCGTCAATGCATTTCGAAGCATAGTGGCGTCGTAGATATCACACAAGAAAGGACCTATGGGGGAGGTCACAGCTGTAGATGGCCCGAAGTCTTGCCAACAATTGCATACGCCTCGAATCGCAAGCGTTCTGCTGTATTATTCAATGATTAGCGCTATGAGATCGAATATGTACTTACTGGACATAGGGCCATAATGACTCCGGTAGGAACGAGTCCTTGGTCATGGTACCCCACTGATTCACGACGCACGCACGGAAAAGTGTGGACATAGAGCACATTCGCAGGCGCTTGCATGTCATTGAAAACTGCCGTAAAGCACCGCCAGCACACTTGACCTCCTCAGCAAGTCGAATGAGAACGTCGTTGTTCACCTTCAGTATACTAAGGATAGTAAGTACCTCGTCTCATGGTCTGCACAGGAGAGAACGACCTACGGCGGTGTTGCAACGCCGTCTTGTGGACAAGGCTCCCTCATCGCGCCTCTGCACTTACTGTAAGGCAGTGAGCTGCACTAGGATGGAGTACGGAGGATATTGAGAGTCTGCAAGAAGCTTGACGGGACGAGTGTTGTTACTGTGGTGGCAAAAAGAAACGTTGAGACTGGACGATGAGGTCGATCTCGGGGTTGGCCACACGGCGGGCACGCGAGCAATTAAGTGTTCAAGCTGCGACGCCACCGTGGCCAGTGCCACAGAGTCTGAGACGCCCGGCATAGACCTACCCGTCAGTATCATACCGCTCGAGAGAGAGTACTCCATATATACAAAGCCAGATCGCCAGGTAAACTTCATCTTATTCTCATGCTTCGCTTAGAGAACCAAGTCACGCTGCTGGTGCATGCGGAATACAGGCTGCAGCGTACAGTATATGGGAGAGTCGGAAGGTGTTCAAGCTTTGTGTGCTCTAAAGCTATCTAGTCCGAACGCAATGTGTAAGACCGAATGAAGCAAAGCTGTCCTTTGACACCGATAATATCGTTTGCACCAGCTCACAGTGGCAGCACCCGTGTTGAAGCGGAAGACACTCGGGGACACAGTTGTCCTGCGGAGCTTGCAGTTTGACATGGTGATACCGTGCCACTGTTAACGAGACGAGACTAGGGTAGCGAACCAACAACAATATAAACAGTTGACGGGCGAGCTATGGTTCTTGGCTGCGCGGCGGTAGTTGGATCACTGTCACTTTGTCCGCCTGGTCTCCGAGCTGCGTTGCGGTAGCGGTAAGAGAGAATTATCAATGGGAAGCAGTGTGTCATCGGATTACACGGGTACGGACCGATAACATCAAATCATATACGGCACGAGGTGATCTGCCCTCGCTTCCTTCACGCATAATCTTCCACACATCCCACTTGTGCACGTTGACATCCCACGGCTGCAAGAACTTGAGCAGCTCGACAGAAGGGGCGAGACGCTCGACGAGAGCATTAGCTATCTCATCGTTGGCATCGTGGAGCTTATCGATAGCATCCTGGTCGATAGCGTGTCCGCCATATTTAAAAGCTGGGGTAGGACGAGGAGTGATCACAAAGTCTGCATACAGCCAGAACTCGGTCAGCAGCTCTAGGGGCCTGAGCAACTGGCCCAGTCTCTTCTGTAAAATGGACGTTGGTATCGGGGCGTAGAATAGAAGAAGCTATAGCTCACAGCATCAAGGCTCGCAGCTTGTGGCTGGCGGTAACGAAGTAGTTTCAGCGATCTGAGGTTGGGGAACGTGGATACCAACTCCTGTACCAGATCATCCTCTTCGTCGTCCTGATGATACTCTACCTCGAGATGTTCGAGGACAGGACAGTCGCAGTGCCGTAAGATACGTCGCAGCTGCCCCGCATTAGGAGCAGGAAATTGCCAGCCCTGATACTAGGTTGTGCACCAGTGGTGAACGATCCGATGCGGGAAGAATCGCAGCGATAGACGGCGAAGGGTAGGCGGAAGGTGACCGTATAGCTGGTCATCCATGCAAGGAAAGGATATCTGTACGTCCTCGAGCATCGGCCACGAGTACGTGCCAATTTCGCCTGGCGGCCAGACGGGTTGCGGAGATGTATCGCGCGGAAGAGCAACATCCAGCTTCAGGAGACGAAGGTTAGGCATGTTACCCAACGCAGACAGGAGAGAATTGTCAGATTGAACGAGCTCGCCACGCAGCCTGAGTTCGAGTAGAGAGGGCCATTTCAGGGAGCGAAGCGTTTGAAACGGTGCTGTTTCGGTCGGTAGCCAGAGCACTTCGAGTGTTTCATGGTGAGTTCGAAGGACGACGCTCAATGCGTCCCGTTCCGGCGCGTGTCCCCGCGGTGAAGGACGGTAGGTGTTCAGCATGTATCGGAAGGTTGTCAGCCGTGTCGGTCCCGCCAGAACAAGCCGATCAGTTGGGATTTCCCGGGGCGAGAAGAGATAATGATGGCAAGTGAACTGGTGCAGATGGGGTACGGTAAGGATCGCTTGGAGGACATCCCACGGTAATCCATGACCGGTCCCGGCGTGGCAGAGAGCTTTGATGGAGCGGAGGCGAGGCATCGCTACCAGGGCATGTCGCAGCATATCGGGTTCATAGGCATCGCAGAGTAATGAGTCTACGGTAGAGGATGGCGTTGAGGATGTTTCTGGGCCTCTCCGAAGACAATGTCTGGCATTCCAACCAAGACATCGGTCTCGAAAAAGAAGGCTCCTGCTCGCCAGGTAAGCTCAAGGGAGCACAGAGGCCAACGAGAACTTACTGGACATAAGGCCATAGAGACTTCGGTAAGAATTCCTCCATCATGGCAACCCTATGGTTCGCGATGCACGCACGGAAGAGTATGGGCATGGTACACACTCGCAAGCGCTTGCAGGTCATTGAGAGCTGTGGTAGAGCATCGCCAGCGTCCATGACCGCCTCAGCAAGTATAGTGAGAATGTCGTTGTTCATCTTCAGTATACTAGCTGGAGTGAGTACATCTCATTGCCTGCGACGACGGGAGAACAACTTACGGTGGTATCGGAATATCCTGTTGCGCATGCGAATTCGCACTCGACGCTCTATCGCTGTGCAACATGCCGTCCTCAATGTATGACAACTAGCAGCACTCAGACTATGAATACTGAAAATCTGCAGGAAACTTGGCAATGGTAAGACTAATAGAGGTCAGTCCGCAAGAAGACCTGAGTTGATGGGAAGAGCCACATGGTTTAGGCGCTCAAACTGCTCGGATGCCAGTGGGGCGCCTAGCTAAATCCACCTAAAACCCAACGTTAACGACGTTCACTAGCGTTAACTGCGCCGTGACTCGCCGCACTATATTGTACTCCTCGGCCTCATACGAAGTACAGTATGCTGCATAATAAAAGGGCTCATCAGGTAGATTTTAACAGCATACCACCTCGTTCAAACTTCAGGCTTGAGCTGAGTAAATCTTACTTATCAGACATCGTTTGATTGCGCGACGTATCCTCACCATGAACATCGTTTCGCCTCGACAATATCGTACCATCATTTATTTGATCTCACTGCTACTCAATCTCACTCAATATCACGGTGATGGCAACGCAGCAGACGGCAGGCACGGCCAGGGAACAGTGTAGCGAAACATTTACCCATTGATCTCCTGCCATGTGCAAGCCGTCGATCGCCTATATGAACCTCCTGCGAAAGGGACTGGGGAGGCCACCTTTCAAAACGCCTCTCGAATACGGACCGTAAACACTAGGCCACGGTAAGCTCTTATACCGCCGGAGTCTGCTCACTGAGACAAAGTTCGCTGAGGAAATTCCCAAGGTACACTTGGAACAGGCATGGGATACGCGGATACGGACGCTATCGCCGAGTATGCGGCAAGGCGACCTGCACTCCCCTTCGTGACGTTCGTCGTCCTCCCCGACATCGCACTGGCGTGCATCATGGCGCTTCGCCCGCCATTCGCTATCCGCGTCGGGGCGTCGCTTTTGCTGCTATATGCGGCATTCTACGCAACAGCGACGTATACGACAGGAACTCCCGTGGATGACTACTCATTAGGCAGCACGATCTTCGGGAACATGGTTCTGAACATCATGTTGTTGACGTGGTTAACGGACCCTATCAAGGACTTCCGTTACGTCAAGGATCCTGCGCCGTTGACGGTCCGACCGCTCTTCAAGAGGATCTGGTATGCGTTCTGCATCATCCGTAACTATCGCCTTATTGGCACAAACGTACAGGTACGAGGTGGCGTTTGTGACAAGTATCAGTGGCAGACTGCTTACATCCACCGATAGGCTGCCAATGTACCTGCACCATTCAAGGGAACACGATCACAGTTCCTTCTCAGGCGGCTCCGACAGCTACTAGTATGCATGGTCTCCCTCGACCTAGTCGAGTCCTGGATCCACACGCACCATCACCTCTACATGCCTGACACAGCCCATCTACACTTCGCTGCGACCCCCTTGGGCTATCTCGCGCGTTCCGCATGTATCGGCGCCTGGCTGTTCATGTGCTACACGATGCTCAAACTGTCCTACATCGTCTGTTCGATGCTGGCGGTCGCGACGCAGATTGGGAACGGGGACCCCGAACACTGGCCTGATATGTTCGGCACTTGGTCAGACGCGTACACAGTCCGCCATCTCTGGGGGTAAGCCACACCACAAATCCTGCCGGTTCTTGAAGACTGATAGTGACCATCTGCAGGCGTGCTTGGCACCAAAACCTGCGTCGGGTAGGTGCTCGTGGATGTTGACACCCTGCTCTACTTTCGCTGATCTCTTCTATCCGATACGTAGCACTTCTCGCACTGGGGCAAGTTCACTGTGCGCGTCCTCGGCATCCCGCGCGGCACTTGGCTCTCCTCTCAAGTGCAGATCCACGTCGCCTTCGAGCTCTCCGCGCTCCTGCACTGCATGGGCGATCTCATGATTGACCGCGCGCACTTCGGACGCTCCTGGGCGTTCTTCGCCGCGAACGCCCTCGCGATTACCCTCGAGGACACCATCTTCGCGCTTGCGAAGCGCGCCGGGCTCGCACCCGCGGGACGCCCGCCACTCGCGCTGCGCGTGCTGGGATACTTGTGGGTGTTCGTGTGGTGCACGTGGTCGGGGCCGCTGTACCAGGGCTGGATGTTCGAGTCCAAGGTCGGACTGAACGACATCCTGCCGTATTCCCCGACTCGGTCAATTATACTACCTGCGCTGTGAGTGCATTCCCTGGTTGGAGTGATCATCCTGCTGATATTCCTTCTCGGAAAGTCAACGCATTGCGGGCAATGCATAGTTGACATAGGCCTACTCTATGAACTACGAAGTAATCTACATGTACCGCACGCGATGGCAATCCAGTGAGTCTTTTATGTGGGCCCCGAGGAGCTCGTGACGCGTAAGGTCGGCGGTTATGAAGCGCCAACGCCATATAAGGTCAATGTCCAGCTTCCCCCACTTGGTTCGAACCAGGTTCACTGTGCAGACGACCAATCATGGAACAAAGCTAGTACACAGATCTTGCGCTATGACTGTGCGGCTGCAGTAGCACAGCGGTAAGTGCACTTTAGTGGTCTGTGTGCTCAGCCCTATAGGATTCTGTAATTTGGGTACTTCGCGGTGTAGTACCGCCATGCCATTGCCGCAGGATATCCAGTGCCGATTCATTCTCGCGCGTACGACTTGGTAGGGACACCTTCACAGCAGCGGTTATCTCCGCGGAATTGTATCACGCCCCACGGCCAACGGCGATCCTTCGCCTGGCGATGCAGCAACCGGCCGTTCAACTGATATGCTCTCCGGTCCGAGAATCTCGGAGACATCGACACATCGAAGAGCAGGACCTCTCCGAGTCCGCGGCGTTCGTCCACAGCCTCTGTGAGTCATGACATTAGCGTCTCTTACACCCATTCACTACTGATTGCGATGACTCGGAACGTCTGCTGACTATAGTTGGGATGCTCAGGCTGCATCGACTTCGATTTAAGCAGCTTCTTCCATGCCGTCTGTATATAACCCCCCNTCATTTCTCTCCGCCGACCACACGTTCCCGCGAACTTTGTCGTCTCTTGCCCATATTCAACCAGCATGTCCACCTCTGCCGCCTCCTCATCGCCTCCTGTCCAGAGCTCTCATCAGAAGGGCACGAACAAGCCCATAGACAAGAAAGCGAAGGACACTGGGTCAGCGCATCCTCTGGAGGTTGGTACAAAGCTGCGTCATAGGCTGGCACGCAGCACACGAGTGCTGACCCACCAAACAGCTCGACCCTCGTCCGGAGTACTTTGAGCATCGTATCAGAATCTTTGACAAGCTGAAGACTGAGCATGATGAGTGGGTCAAGAGTACGTTCCCAAGAGACTTAGTAAATCTCTCGCATACTCATATCTGGGCTCCAGACCAGCCACGACAGGAGATTGCTATCACGCTTCCGGATGGCTCGCAGCGTAAGGGCACAAGCTGGGAAACCAGCCCTATGGATATTGCGAAGGAGATATCTCCAAGCTTCGCTGACCGCGTGGTCATCGCCAAGGTGAGTCACACGCTGGCTCGGCATTGGACCCGTATTACTTGATATCTGAGTCGCACGGCTGACACGCCCTACTAGGTCGACGGCGAGCTTTGGGACCTCGAACGCCCGCTCGAGGCTTCGTGTAGCCTAGAGTTGCTTGACTTTGAGCATCCAGAAGGAAAGCGCGTATTCTGGCACTCATCCGCACACGTACTCGGTGAGGCTGCCGAACGCCACTATGGTTGCCACCTTTGCATCGGTCCTCCGACCGAAGATGGCTTTTTCTACGAGATGGCCATCCAGGACAGGTGCGTCACATAACCATTGTTCGCACTGGGGCCCAGGAGCTGATTCTAGCTGTGGCTTTGTTCGTGTAGGCCTGTTGTGAACAGCGACTACCCTGCACTCGAGAAGGTCGCAGATTTGGCAATCAAAGAGAAACAGAAGTTTGAGCGTCTTTTCGTACCCAAGGAGACTCTTCTCGAGATGTTTGGAGTGAGTAGATTTTGAACTAAGCAATGTCAATAGTTGGCTCACAGTCCGGTGCAGTACAATAAATACAAGAAGTATATCATCGAGACCAAGATCCCCGACGGCACCTCCACTACTGTATACCGTTGCGGGCCTATGGTTGACCTGTGCGTTGGCCCCCACATCCCGCACACTGGCAAGATCAAGGCCTTTATGATCACGAAGGTGCGGGATTACAGAGTAATGATTTCACAAAGTTATTAACATGGCAACCACCATCAGAACTCCGCGTCATACTTCCTAGGCGATGCCAACAACGACTCTCTCCAGCGTGTCTACGGGATCTCGTTCCCTGACAAGAAGCAGCTGGTGGAGTACAGGAAGTTCCTCGAAGAGGCTGCGAAGCGCGATCACAGAAAGATTGGCAAGGAACAGGAGTTATTCTTCTTCAACGACCTGAGTCCTGGAAGTTGTTTCTTCCTGCCTCACGGTACTCGGATCTATAACACGCTTCTTGAGCTCATACGGGTACGTCCGTCGTATCATACACCCACAGCGCCGTCGTTGATGAGCCTCCATTGATCAGTCTGAGTACTTCAAGCGAGGCTACCAGGAAGGTATGACTCCACTCGTAACCTTCTCATTAACACACAATTGATCTTCTCCTTAGTTATCTCCCCTAACATGTTCAGCAGCAAACCGTGGGAGACGTCTGGTCACTGGCAGAACTACAGGGAGAGCATGTTCACGCTCGACGTCGAGAAAGAACAATGGGCGCTGAAGCCGATGAACTGCCCGGGTCATTGTCTCATATTCGACTCGCGCGACCGGAGCTACAGGGAGCTGCCGATCCGCATGGCCGAGTTCGCTGTTCTCCACCGCAATGAGGCATCGGGCGCGCTCACTGGCCTGACGCGTGTACGTCGATTCGTGCAGGACGACGGTCATATATTCTGCATGCCCTCGCAGGCAAGTACTGGAGTCTCTTGTTCGTAGATCAGGTTGGAAGCTCATGATACAACAGATCGAACAGGAGTTCGCTGCACTATTCCAATTTATGCAGGATATCTATGGCTTGTTCGGCTTCGAGTACCACCTCGAGCTTTCCACTCGTCCAGAAAACTATCTTGGTACGATCGAGACCTGGGACGCCGCTGAAGACGTAAGTATATCTCCCCCTTTCTCCATTCGCTTGTACGAATATGCTCATGTCGATATTCGAATAGCAACTAAAGAAGGCGCTAGATACAGTGACTTCCAAAACTGTTTCCAGAAATCTCAGATTTGCGCGATTTTCCGAATATCTCTGCAATGGCTGAATGAAATATTATCATTCAAAATATGTTCAGTAGCTATACTTCACAGCTTTCCAATGGCATATGTTTCATAATATTTGGGCCAGAACTGCTTGCTCAATGTGGCATTCTTTGACCTCAACTCCTGGAAACAGTTTTGTAACAGGCAGTTTGGCATGCTGGAATACATGATCTAGTACTTAGTATAACCTCCCTTGGCCTTCAACACAGCTGCAATCCTGTTTGGCATGCTCTCCACCAGTTTCTGGCACTCTTCCACTGAAATCGCCTCCCACTCAACTTGCACTTGCTCCCATAATTCCTGCATCAACGTTGGCGGTTTCGGGTAGGTGGCGAGCTTGCTTTTGAGGACCCCCCAGAGATGCTCGATGGGGTTGAGGTCCGGAGACTGTGGCGGCCACTCCATGACATTGATTTTGTTCTCTTTGAAGCAGTGTGTGGCCTTTTTGCTAGTATGCTTGGGATCGTTGTCTTGCTGGAAGATAATGTCGTCTGTGTTGTAATCCCAATGAAAAAAGGAATGGCGTAGCTCGTCCTCAATGATCTCCACGTAGAGGTCGACATCCATCTTCCCAGTGATCTTGCATGAATGGCCTGTCCCCTTCCACCCGAAACATCCCCAGAACATCAAGCTCCCACCACCGAACTTCAGCGTCCCCTCCACCATCCGATCACTGAGGCCCTCGCCCTTCTTCTTCCACACCCACTTCCTCCCATCTGACCCAATCCTGTTGATCTTAGTCTCATCTGACCAGACCACCCTTTTCCAGTCCTCCACAGTCCAATCTTTCTTAGACAAAGCGAAGGCGTAACACTTGTCCCGATGGCGCTTGGTCAATTGAGGCCGTTTCTTCTTCGTCACAGCCCGCATACCAGAAACCTTCAATGCTCTGCGGATGGTTTGGACAGAGACACATCCAAGGAAGGTGTCCTTCAGGGCAGCATGCACCTGAGTTGCTGTATCGGCTTGGCCAGTCTCAACAAGACGTGTAGCGCGGTGAACATGGGTGGGAGATAGGAGGGGTGGGCGGCCTCCCTTGGATTTTTGGACTCCAGGGCAGTTAGCAGAGCGAATCTTGCTGATTTGGCTCCTACTAACACCAGTTTTAGCATGAATGAGAGAGATGGAGAGTTTCTGATTGGATAGATGGATTATATCGTTGACTGTGGAGTCAGGGAGGGCAGGAGGCATGGTGGTAGCTGATCTGCAGGAGCAATCCAGCAGAAATGATGTGCATTGGCCTCAGTAAACATTACATCATATATTCCCACAATCTCACATGACTTCTGAAGGAGAACAATTCAATAACAACATAGCAATTAGCCCCAAAAATGCCTGTTACAAAACTGTTTCCAGGAGTTGAGGTCAAAGAATGCCACATTGAGCAAGCAGTTCTGGCCCAAATATTATGAAACATATGTGTTACGAATGTACGATAGGTATTGCGTCGTCTCAACGAACTAGTAACATTTCCTAGTACTTACTCTGTACGATACGAGCATGGCGAGCTCTGGGACTCTAGCTACGACTGTATATGGCGGATTCTATGGAACAGTCTCGTATTGTCTAGGACTTTCTATGCACAGTCACTTCTGCACAGTGCACAGTCGTTCTGCACAGTGCACAGGCGCTTCTGCGCAGCGCACAGCAGCACTGCCACAGTGTTACTAGGTTCGACTAGCGCTGACTACTACATACCAGAAAGTCCTTATATACGCTAGAACATTCCATCTACAGGCTGGTGTACATGTATATAAGAGGCGACGCCATAGAGCGACCCTCAGCTTTCAGTCTCTTCGCGAAATACGACTTTGGTTGCTCGTTAACTCGCTTTCAACTGCAAATACTACTACGCGCTTATCTTCGACAAGCTAGGGCTAGTAGCTGAATAGATACAAGCTCTCTATTCATTGACGTCTTAAGGCTTGATAGTTTAAGAGTCACGCTCGAAAGCGTAACATTAGACTGAAAGCTTTAACCCTCCACTTGTTAAAAGTGCAGAGGCCTACGTCGGAAGACAACGACTACGAAACGCATCAGAACTCTCTCTTGCTCGTAACGTACAGAGAGACGATAGTCAATACAGAGGGAACTACACAACCCCCATTGCGACAATCACCCAGGGTACTAGGCGGAAGGAACAAAACACTGCCGAGCTTACCACCACTCGCGATCCCGAAGAATCTAGTTGCTCTCCCAAGTTCGCCAAGAGGATNCCCCATTCCCCTTGATAAGAGGTTTTAGCTCGACAATCCCTTACGTAGAAAGTACCAGTTCAACATTGTCGGGTCGGAGCACTCGAGTATTGGACGAAGAACCGCGTTTCAGAGAACAGACGAGTGGAGAGAATATAGGAATTCTCTGGCCATTCAGGCGGAATCAGGAGTAGCAATAGGCGTACCCATTCCAACCCAAGTGAGTCCAGGAATGGATAGTTCGGATCGATTGACTCCAGGAACAAGAGTTGAAGAAGCACCTTCAATGGAAGGGATATTCTATCAGAGAACACAGCTTCCGGTGCATGCGGTCGCTACACTTTGAGTTATAGCAGATAACTTGGAAGTACTAGGACAGGAAGACTTTACGAGGAGATCTCACGTGGCTCTCAAACGGGCACATCAATATATAACTCAGGTCATCCAGACACTCAAATTTATTCCAAGACAAGCTGTTACACCTCCAACAAGGGTATGGAACTTTGCGGAATATCTTCAGAACCAGATTGACTACCTGCGAGCAAAGGTCATCAATCCGGAGAATTATGCAGATATAGACCTTGAAGAAAATCTTAGAAAATTCCGTAGTTGCCTTCGAGCTAGGGAACTACATCAGGCTTTCCTACGACAAGCACAACGTGTATGAGTTCAGCCGAACCATATAGTTGTTCAAGGTTATGTTATCTATACAATTCCAACAAAGTTCAGGACATATACTATCGGGAAAGCATAGGCAAGTGGACCAATTGCACATGCAAGCAGTGCCCCAAATNNGTTACACACTCACAGCTTTTTTCAAAACAAACACGTCTCAAGCAAAGGACATCAAGAACTTGTGGGCAGAGGGCCAGGCCTGGCAGATACAATTGATGAGGTATACTGTATAAAGTTTTGTAGATTCATGAGTGATTTGTTTCTTGCATTTCACTACAAGCCAATAGCCAATAGATTGAAGCATACACGTTCATCTGTTTTTAACTCAAAGTTAAACAGAGACATTCAGAAAAACTAGTGACTAGGGGTATCTCTGTGTGCAGCAGCACACATACCTTAATTCAACTGCCCCCTTGGCATATTGTTCTTGCAGGCACCAAACAATTTCAGCTGCATCCTTGATCACATCAGCAGCTCTACCTATGGCAAGTGCCTGATGATTTAAGGTGGTGAACACAGATTTCAAGATATCTGTAGTAGGGATACCCTCTAAATGTTCCTGGGAGTAGGGAGTTAGATTGGGGGAGATGTCAGCCATTTCATCAATGACATATCAGCCTTCCATGAGCATTTTGCTTCTACCATCAAGCACAATCTGCACACTGTAGACCCATGTTGCAGAGATGGTCACTCCCCTAAGGGAATACACACATCTGGATGTCCGCTGCTAGTACAACACAAATACATGCCAGTGGATGTGTTAGCAAAACTGGGACTCTCTGAATCCCTGTCACAATCAGAAGAGCCTGGGTCAAGATTATTTCCCATTGACCCAGCTAAAGAGTCAACAGCATGTTCCTATAAGGTATATGTCTGTAACTTTGAATATTTCGAGTGCTGTGTTGCTCAATACTTGCTGTCTATGCACAGCGTCTGTTACAATTTGCTTTAATTATGTGCAAGATAGTATGCTAATGTGAATCNAAAAAAAAATGTGGTTATAACCATTGTGAACATAGAAGCGGTGCTGTTTGCCCTACTGTTATAGTGTACTACAGCTTCAACGTCATCCCTAATAAGAATGATATGCAGTGGAACAGTGTATGGGCCCATGTCCTACTATACTACAACATTAGTTGCAGCTTCATGCCATATATCACAATGAAATCCATTTTGTTAGTCTCTCCATAAGATAGAGCTGTTTTCTAGCTTTCCAACAAGCCTACATCCATGTATATAGGTCTAGTATTGGCAGAGATACAGGCCAATTGCTGCCCAACGCACTGCTGTGCAGTGGCACAGCACCTCCGGGGCCCCCGGAGGCTCCGGGACAGTACGTCACATGACCTCTCAGCCACACCAATGTATTTGGCATGGTATTTCTTCATGGGCTACATTAGCTAGATGGTGTTGGTGTCAGGAGATAGCCCTCANCTGATAGCTTTCATTTGATATCACATACATCAGAATACAGCAAGATCTGAGAGAGCTATGGGCCAAATCATAGTATAGTCACATGACCAAACAAGGGCAAAGTCCGGGGCATGATTCCTTGAATCCAGGAATCATGCCCCGGACTTTGCTCTTGTTTGTGCACAGCCACCCCAGACACTGAGTGAAGCTGACAGTGGTAGCACATTGCTATCTCACTTGTTTTCTTATCAAATGGGGGTGTATCATATATCATTCAAAAGCCCTGATCAAGGAGAATACAATGGTGCAATCAATGGAGGTCAATATTCAGCTCTATGTCCATTACAGCCCCTACAACTGTGATGTGTACATCCTTTTGATACAAGCCTGGCACCTAATAAAACTGTCATACCTTTTTTGTTACTGCTGCTACTAGCTTCAATGTGGTATCAATAGAAAGCTTTAATTCTAATGAATCAAATGAACACATCACATCAGTAGCACAGATAAGCAGTCTTTGAATAACCCACAAAATACCACTTCAATGTCAATGAACCAGCATATGTTGCCTGTTTCTAACAAATCAAGAGTATTCCATGGATGTACTACTACAACAGCATATAGTACTCGTCAGTACCTTTCCAATGAACCCACTTTCATGCTCCAATGTGGAGAAATGGCTGAGATATAGTAGATTTGATCCTGCAAGCCTCTTCAGCTGCTCAAGCCAAATATGGCACAATAACTTGGCACAAGGACACTGGCCAGCGTTGTCGTGCCAAATTATTGTGCCATGTTTGGTTCTGGTGGCTGATATGGTGTTATATACCATTCAAGAGCTCTTATGGAGGAGATTTCAATGGTGCTATTTGTGTGATACTATATAGTGTTATAAGTGCTCTATACGCATAGTAGTATTACTTATGGTAGAAGCTTATGGTCAAAGATTGCCCCATATCGTTTGTATTATTGTAGTTATAGTCAATGTAATGTGGCCCCCTGGTAGCTATATGGAACAAATAAGGTCATTATATTGATATATTATATAGRTAGTCGTCCTATAAATCACAAAATACTGCTCCATTACAGGGAATTGCCTTTCTTTTACAGYRCAGTATGTRAATRGATTCAAGCAAGACYTGTACTGRGGCTTACAGTATGYGTACAMTATGGAGTATAGTTMTWTCAAGCATCAATGTGTGSTYTCATTGTATATACATGCTTAGRAGTACTASYGATGAAGTAATAGAATAATCCACCTCAAAGCATGACCGCCAATAATTGCCTAATACCTTTTTTGTTACTGAGTATAGTGTAAAGCTGATATAACTATCAGGTAGCAAGAGATTCCATAGACACAACAAGCCCATTACAATTGATGAAGAATGAATCAATTGTTTTATGGGGCGAGCTTCCTGCCAAATCATGTAACGCGCATCCGACCCCGTGGGAATAAANTGTTCAGACTCAGAAAGGCAAAAGTAAGAATTTTGCACAGCCACTCACACTACAGATCCTGGGGTTAGGGGCCACTTTCAATAGCACAGCTCAGGGTTGGCCCTTGACACAGTAAGAGTTGAGATACTTACCTCTAACTTATATGATTGTTATCTGCAGTCTTACTGGCAGCCTAACCCGAAAGCTGTGACACAACATCTACTGCCATTAGCGTCTATTCTGATGTGACCTACCTGCAGATATTCTTGTATACCCAGTTGTATTTTGTGATTTCTAGGGCCACTATCAATCTAATGTATGAATATTATGGGTTTGTTCTGTCTATGGAATCTCTAGCTACCTGATAGTCATATCAGCTTGACACTATACCCAGTAACAAAAAAGATATGAGACAATCATTAGTCATCAAGTATATTACTCGATTACTTTGCCACTAGTAGTTCTAAGCATCTACATTCAATGAAAGTACACATTGATCCTTGGTATAACTATACCCCATAGTGGACATATACTATAAGCCTCAGTACTGGTCTTGCTTGAATTGATCCACATACTGTGTTGTAAAAGAAAGGCAATTCCCCATAATGGAGCAGTATTTTGTGATTTATAGGGCTACTACTTATAGTACATATCAATATGACTTCATATGTTTCATACCATATATAGCTACCAAGTAGTCATGCTACATTGGCTATAACTACAACAACAAAAACAATTTGAGGCAATCTTTGACCATTAAGCTTCTTATATAAGTAATACTACTATATCTATAGAGTACTTATAACTCTATATAGTATCACAAGAATAGCACCATTGGAATCTCCTGAATGAGAGCTCTTGAATGGTATATAACATCAAATCAGCCACCCAAACCAAACATGGCACAATAACTTGGCACGACAACGCTGGCCAGTGTCCTTGTGCCAAGTTATTGTGCCATATTTGGCTTGAGTGGCTGAAGAGGCTTGCAAGATCAGATCTGCTGTATCTCAGCCATTTCTCCATATTAGAGCATGAAAGTGGGTTCATTGGAAAGGTACTGACAAGGACTATGTGCTGTAGTAGTAAATGCATGAAATACTCTTCATTTCTCAGAAACAGGCAATATATGCTGGTTCATTGACATTGAAGTGGTATCTTGTGAGTTGTTCAAAAACTGTGTATCTGATGTGATGTGTTCATTTGATTCATTAGAACTAAAGCTTTCTATTGATACCACATTGAAGCTAGTAGCAACAGTAACAAAAAAGATATGGCATCTTTATCAGCTGCCATGCCCATATCACTAGAAGGTAGACATCACAGTTGTTGGGGCTGTAATAGTCATAGAACTCAATACTGGCCTTTATCAAGTGCACCACTGTATTCTCCTTGATTTGGGCTTTTGAATGATATATAATACTCTCTAGGTTGATAAGAAAACAAGGGAGATAAGAATGTGCTACTGCTCAGAGCTTCACTCAGTGTCCGGGGTGGCTGTGCACAAACAAGGGCAAAGTCCGGGACATGATTCCTTGAATCCAGGAATCATGCCCCGGACTTTGCTCTTATTTGGTCATGTGACTATACTATTGCTTTGTCCATAGCTCTCTCAGATCTTGCTGTATTCTGGTGTATGTGATATCAAATGAAAGCTATCAGTGAGGGCTATCTCCTGACACCAACACCATCTAGCTGATGTAGCCCATGAGGCAATACCATGCCAAATACTGTGGTGTGGCTGATAGGTCATGTGACTTGCTGTCCCGGAGCCTCCGGAAGGTCACTGGAGGTGCAGTGCTATGTGTGTTGGACAGTAACTGGCCTGTGTCTCTGCCAATACTGAGCCTATACACATGTATGTAAGCTTGTTGGAAAGCTAGAAAACAGCTCTATTCTATGAAGAGACTAATGAAATGGATTTCATTGTGATATATGGCTTGAAGCTGCAACTAATGTTGCTTAAGATATATAATACAACTAATGTTGTAGTATAGTAGGACACGGGCCCATACACTGTTCCACTGCATATCATCCTTATTAGAGATAATGTTGAAACTATAGTACACTATAACAGTAGGGTAAACAGCACTGCTTCTGTGCTCACTATGATTATAACCACATTTTTTTTTNGATTCACATTAGCATACTATCTTGCACATAATTAAAGCAAATTGTAACAGACGCTGTGCATAGACAGCAAGTATTGAGCAACACAGCACTCGAAATATTCAAAGTTACAGACATATACCTTATAGGAACATGCTGTGGACTCTTTAGCTAGGTCAATAGGGGATAGTCTTGACCCAGGCTCTTCTGATTGTGACAGGGATTCAGAGAGTCCCAGTTCTGCTAACACATTCACTGGTGTGTATTTGTGTTGTGCTAGCAGCAGACATCCAGATGTGTGTATGTATTCCCTTAGGGGAGTGGCCATCTCTCGAACATGGGTCTACAGTGTGCAGATCATCTCCCCTAATCTAACTCCCTACTCCCGGGAACATTTAGAGGGTATCCCTACTACAGATATCTTGAAATCTGTGTTCACCACCTTGAATCATTAGGCACTTGCCATAAGTAGAGCTGCTGATGTAATCAAGGATGCAACTGAAACTGTCTGGCACCTCCAAGAACAATATGAATGTCTCTGTTTAACTTTGAGTCACAAATTAGATCTCTGATATATCAGCACTAAGCATGGTGAACGTGTATGCTTCAATCTATTGGCTATTGCTTTGTAGTGTAAAACAAGGAATAAATCACTCATGAATCTACAAAACTTTATACAGTATACCTCATCAATTGTATCTGCCAGACCTGGCCCTCTTCCCACAAGTAATATGCATACATTAGATTGATAGTAGCCCTAGAAATCACAAAATACAGCTGGGTATACAAGAATATCTGCAGGTAGGCCACATCAGAATAGACGCTAGTGGCAGTAGACATTGTGCCACATCTTAGGGTTAGGCTGACAGTAAGACTGCATATAACAATCATGTAAGTCAGAGCTAAGTGTTTCAACTCTTACTGTGATAAGGGCCAACCCTAAGCTGTGCTATGGAAAGTGGCCCCTAACCCCAGGATCTGTAGTGTGAGTGGCTGTGCAAACTACTTACTTTTTTTTCTTTCTGAGTCTGAAAATTTATTCCCACAGCAGATGCGTGTTACACAATTTGGTGGAAAGCTCACCCCATAAAACAATTAATTCGTTCCTCATCAATTGTAATTACGACTTTGGTTTAGCTCGTTACCTCGCTTTCACTGCAAATACTACTATGTGCTAATCTTTGACAAGCTAGGGCTAGTAGCTGAATAGATACAAGCTCTCTATTCATTGACATCTTAAGGCTTGATAGTTTAAGAGTCACGCTCGAAAGCATAACACTGACAGTGCCGCTGGCCATCATTCAGGAAGCAATATTGTGCCCAGTCATTCCAACATGGCGGTGCCGTCTTCACCTTCTGGCCAGACTTCCAGTAACCATGCCTCTTCCAAGGGATGGTCTGCATTGGGTTCGTCCTTGCCGCCTCTCTCATTGCTGTCACCATTGCTGTTGCTGTTCCCATCTCCCTCATTGTCATTGTCATTGATATTGCCTGTAGCTTCACACCCCCTGCCTCTGGTCTTTATCCCCCATTTGCACACCATCAATGGCAGATTGCCGCCCGCACATGCAGCTCATCGTGTGTGTTGACCTCCAACTTGTGAGCTTATCCTGGCGAGTATCAGCTAATCTCTTATTCTACAGGTGAGCATGGGCACATACAACTGGATATACGCAATGGTTCATTGCTGGCTGGCATGCAGGCCATCACATTGCTTTCTCTGATCCAAGATGTTCTTGCACCTGTCCCTGATCAAATGTATGGACATTCTGGTGCCAATGCTCGTGTTGGAACCCCATTACAAGCGGGCTTCTCTTCTTCCTCTACATCATATAGCTCCTCTTATGTCTCTCACCACAGTATGACTCTACCTACCCCTCAGCATGGTTCACAGCCTTTGTTGTCATTCACTTGCAATAGACCGAGAGGCACCTAGACCATGCACTGATACGTCTGGTGAGCTCAGTCCTTCCCATGCTTAGTATGCATACTGATAAGATGAAACTTGACAGTGGCAATTTCTCCTCATTAGTGTACCGTAATACTGTCATTAGATTTGTAGTAGTGCTCTTTAAATACATGTTTTTGTCAAGTGTATCAGAGCGGCAACCATGATATCCGAGTCAGAGTATATCGGGATGAATTGGAAGGAGCCTATACTGGGTTGTTTGGACAAACATGTCCTGAAGGTGACCTTACGTTTAATCTCTGGCAGTGCTCTTAAGTTCTGAGGACACTCTCAAGGGTCTCCAAATGCAATTGCCTTAGGGTGATCACGGTGATATCTTCAAGGCCAAATTTCTTAAAATCATCCATAGTTTTTGCTCAGCCCATGTACTGTGTCTGCACCAGTGTCTATGAGCCCCTTCATTTCAACGGCTTTGTCCTGAACCTGCATGTAACCAGGTATCAGCAGAGCATTGCGTCTCCGCTCTGTATTGGTTACAATAGTTACATGCAGTTCCTTGGGCAAGCCAGGTGTCGAGTCTGCTTGCCTGCCTAAAAACCCATCTCACAATTGATAGCCCTGAGTGCGTTAATAGAATTATTGTCCTCTTCTTCCTTGTTGTCCTCTTCGTCTGAGATCTCCTCAGACTCATCTTCTAAGTCCTTGTCGGTAACCTGTTGTACCTTCCAACTGACAGGTTTGCTGGGCTTCTTAGGTTTAGAAGGACAGTCTCTAGAGATATGTCCCGGCTTCCTGCACCGGAAACATGATCCCTTGTCTTGCAACTCCTGTCTCTCCTTGACAGAGAGTTTGTTAGTATCGAGTGAATCATCCTCGACATTAACCATCTTGACATTCTTCCTAGTCTTCGAGGTTTTGGCTTTGCRTCCTCTGCKATTAGCCAAAATCTTCTCCGTAAGGTGGTAGCTATGGTCGATCTCCTTAGTTCTAGTCATCCACTCTTCAATGGTCGTCGGCGGAGGGTACGACATGGATATCTTCTTCAGTAAATATTCTGGAAGCGCATTCCTGTACAGGGCAAGCTGCGCTGCTGGGTCCAGAATTTTTCCCTTGAGAGCTAGATCCATGAACCTCGCATTGAACTCGTCGACTGAAGAGTAGTCCTTGAGCTGTATTGTTGTGAGATTAACCATAGAATCGTCGGCCTCGTCTACTGGAGCAAATGCGAGGAGGAAATTCCTTTTGAAGACCGGCCAAGAGTCAAAACCTCGAGAGACTCCCGGTCTGATTTCCTCTTCAGCTCGCTGAATTGTTGTGTCCTTCCAGTAGTTTATATTGTCCCCTTCCATGAAGGATAGGGCCGTCGCCACCTTCGTGTAATCATTAACGAAGTCGTGGGGCCGTGCCGTGAACAACAGGAACAGTTGATTGAGGAAGGACCTGGTTTTATCTCGGTCTCCGTTGAAGACCTCAGGGTCCTTGATCTTGCCTTTCCCTTGTCCTTGCGGCGCATTTCCTGGAGCTCCTTGCGGTTCCGGGTCTGGGTCTGGTTCTGGTGGTCCCGGCGGTCCTGGTGGTCCTCCTCCTGGGGAATGGGGATCTGAAGGCTCAGGATCAGGCCGTCCTCCAGGCCTACCTGGTCCGCCTCCTCCTCCCCCTCCAGAAGGACTGGGGGTTGGTCCACCGAATAGAGACCCGTACCTTGCTCCTTCAGAGCTTTGCCCTTGCGGAGTGAACGCATACCTATGGGCTCCAGAAATGGATTCTGC
The DNA here is from genome assembly GCA_029747595.1 of Trametes cubensis. Classification (NCBI taxonomy): domain Eukaryota; kingdom Fungi; phylum Basidiomycota; class Agaricomycetes; order Polyporales; family Polyporaceae; genus Trametes; species Trametes cubensis. Next base: position 71,755 of record JAPEVG010000043.1, read on the forward strand.
TGTCGCTGTTCCCGACATGTACGATGGTACTGATTTTCGTACGAATTCTGGGGTTGCACTGCGACTTGTATACTCCAATTCAGATTTAGTCTCCTCGACCTCTGTCTGAATATGTTCGTCTCTCGGTTCAGGTGTTTCTGCCCCGATCCGAGTGTCTTCTGTCTTCGGTGCAGGTACTGTGACCTTAATCCGAATAGTTTCTTCGATTTTCGGTTCAGGTGCTTCAACCGTTGTCCGAAAAGTCTCGTCCTCCTTGTCCGAATCCTCTACCTTAGGCGGTTCGGTCTCCTTTCCTTTCTCCTTAAAGGATGGACCTGATTCCTTAGGTGATTCGGATTCTTGAGGTTTCGGGGTTCCTACTCTTGAAGTCGGAAACGATCCTGACGCAACTCTCGGACTATTAATCCGACCAGTAGCTTTTCCAGCAGGTAGTGGATTCTTGACTACCGGGGTTTGTCGTCCGTGGGTTTTAGTAATATCCCGCTCTTGTGAGGAGTGTGTTAGGATTAAAGCCGATGCGTGCTTGACGTTTGGAACCTCTTTAGTGTTGTACCGAAGTGGACACCTTTCGTTGGTGCAAAAATTCCACTTGTCTACGCTTTCTCGATAGTATACGTCCCGAGCTTTGTCGGAGTTGTATAGATGATATGACCTTGAACAACTATATGGTTCGGCTGAACTCATACACGTTGTGCTTGTCGTAGGAAAGCTTGATGTAGTTCCCTAGCTCGGAGGCAACTACGGAATTTCCTAAGGTTTTCTTCGAGGTCTATATCTGCGTAGTTCTCCGGATTGATAACCTTTGCTCGTAGGTAGTCAATCTGGTTCTGAAGATATTCCGCAAAGTTTCGTACCCTCGTTGGAGGCGTAACAACTTGTCTTGGAATAAATTCGAGTGTCTGGATGACCTGAGTTATATACCGATGCGCCCGTTCGAGAGTCGCGTGATATCTCCTCGTGAAGTCTTCCTGTCCTAATACTTCCAAGTTATCTGCTATAACTCGAAGTGTATCGACCGCGTGCACCGGAAGCTGTGTTCTCCGATAGAATATCCCGTCCGTTGAGGATGCTTCTTCAACACTTGTTCCTGGAGTCGATCGATCCGAACTATCCGTTCCTGGACTCGCTCGGGTTGGAATGGGTACGCCTATTGCTACTCCTGATTCCGCCTGAATGGCCAGAGAATTCCTATATTCTCTCCACTCTTGTGTTCGCTGAAACGCGGGTTCTTGTTCCGATACTCGAGTGCTCCGACCCGATGATGTTGAACCGGTACTTTCTACGTAAGGGATTGTCGAGCTAAAACCTCTTATCAAGGGGAATGGGGATCCTCTTGGCGAACTTGGGAGAGCAACTAGATTCTCCGGGATCGCAAGTGGTGGTAAGCTCGGCAGTGTTTTGTTCCTTCCGCCTAGTACCCTGGGTGATTGTCGCAATGGGGGTTGTGTAGTTCCCTCCGTATTGACTATCGTCTCTCTGTACGTTACGAGCAAGAGAGAGTTCTGATGCGTTTCGTAGTCGTTGTCTTCCGACGTAGGCCTCTGCACTTTTAACAAGTGGAGGGTTAAAGCTTTCAGTCTAATGTTACGCTTTCGAGCGTGACTCTTAAACTATCAAGCCTTAAGACGTCAATGAATAGAGAGCTTGTATCTATTCAGCTACTAGCCCTAGCTTGTCGAAGATAAGCGCGTAGTAGTATTTGCAGTTGAAAGCGAGTTAACGAGCAACCAAAGTCGTATTTCGCGAAGAGACTGAAAGCTGAGGGTCGCTCTATGGCATCGCCTCTTATATACATGTAAACCAGCCTGTAGATGGAATGTTCTAGCGTATACAAGGACTTTCTGGTACGTGGTGGTTAGCGCTAGTCGAANCCTAGTAACACTGTGGCAGTGCTACTGTGCACTGTGCAGAAGCGCCTATGCACTGCGCGGAAGCGACTGTGCACTGYGCAGAAGTTAAATCGCAGGCAGGCGCGATGGCATTTATTCCTCTCGGAGTTCAACATCGTAATCAAGCACCAACCCGGAAAATCCCTCACTCAAGCAGACGCCCTTTCTCGGAGATCAGGGCATGACGGGGGGGGAAAATGACAACAAGGACGTTGTATTACTTGGACCAGAACTTTTTGCCAAAGCTGTCAACGTTGAGCTACAAGAGCGCATCCGTGATAGCAAGCTACGGGACAACTCGGTAGTAGAGTACATTACTCTAAAAGGAAAGGCTACCAAACGCCCAGAGTTCGGCAAACCAGAAGATTGGTCCGACGACGACGGAATACTCCTGTATAAGAACAGGGTATATGTTCCACCAGATAATCAATTGTATCGTGATATAGTCAAGATGCATCACGACGCACCGATTATGGGACACCCAGGAGTCCAGAAAACCTATGATCTGGTTAAACGGGAATATATGTGGCCAGGCATGCGGAAATTCATTGTGCAATACGTCAAAGGTTGCGCCGCTTGCCAAACAAGCAAGGTCAATACGCATCCCATTAAACCAGGCTTAATTCCCATTCAACACAGTGGGGACACTAGGCCTTTCCGGACAATTACCATGGATTATATCACGGATCTACCAGAATCGGATGGATTTAATGCCGTCCAAGTGGTAGTCGACCATGATGTATCCAAGGCAGCGGTATTTTCCCCTTGCACCAAGAATATTACGGCAGAAGGAGCCATGGATATTCTGCAAAGGGATGTGTATCGTAGATTCGGACTACCTGCGAAGGTCATCTCGGATCGAGGACCGCAATTCATCTCCAAGGCATTCAAGGAATTACACAATAGCCTCGGAATTGAAACGGCACTCAGCACGGCCTACCATCCTCAGACAGATGGAGAAACGGAGCGAGTCAATCAGGAACTCGACCTAGCACTTCGGCTTTACTGTGCTAACAATCCGGAGAACTGGGCCAGACTGCTGCCTCAATTCGAATTCGCGCACAATCAGCGGACACACTCTGTCACGGGAAAATCCCCTTTTGAGCTCCTCTACGGGTTTCAGCCAGAGGCCGCTGGGACAGTCCGAACAACCCCAAAGCATCCAAGTACGGAGCAGAGGCTTCAAAGTCTTCAAGAAGCCAGGGAGAATACAATAGCTGCGCATGCGCAGGCCGCCGCAGCTATGTCAAGAAGGCTCCCCGCTGCGCAAGTTCCGCTGAAGCTCGGAGACAAGGTTCTTCTCGATACAAAGAACCTCAGGCTTCCATATGTCTCCAGGAAGTTGATTCCAAAACGAGTGGGACTGTTCACGATCGTCAAGGTCTTGGGACCGGTTACATTTAAGTTAAAACTTCCAGAGAAATGGAAGATACACCCCGTCTTCCACGCAGCACTACTGACCCCGTACCACACAACTAAGGAGCATGGTCCAGACTACGTCCGACCTCCACCGATTCCCACTCCAGAATCGACTGAAGGAGCGGAATGGGAGGTAGAAGCAATTCTGAGCCACCGCACTAGAGGTACCCAAAAGCAGTATCTAGTGGCTTGGAAGGGTTGGCCCGCGTCGGAAAATTCTTGGGAACCAGAAAGACATCTCAAGAACGCGCAGTCAATCTTGCGCAACTATAAGAAGAGGCACAAGTTGTCGTGAAAGACTCAACCCACTCCTCACTCAAATATTCCCTCCAATTTTCTGAACATTTTCTGATATTCACTATGGTCAACACTCGCACTCATCTCACTGGTCGCCGCTTCTCTGAGGCTTCCAGGCGCAACATCCCCCGTCCCCCCAACTTCATCCGCGAACGGAGGACAGTTTTCTACAACCACCTCCCTCGACACACTGTCTCGGCCAACGACGAAGGCACCCTTGCCGACCGCATCGGCTGGGTCATTGTCCACCCCGACCTCTACAGTCACGTAGAGGCTCAAATTTCTCATCTCCCTGAGGTCAAGGACCTCATCGACGTCTACCGCTCTCTCGCCAGGGCTGCTCCATTTTATGGAGTTCTCGTCAACTATAACAAGAGGACGTCGGCGCCCAAGTCGGAGAAGAAGAAAGTTGATCAGGTTGCGAACGAGGCTTACCAGGCGGTGATCCAAGGAGCAGAGAAGATACTTTCGATGCTCGCTAACCCCCAGATCGCGGGGGCTCTTTCAGATCTTATGCCCCTCCGTAACCAACACGGTACTCATAACTGGGGGCATATCTTCTGGCCGCAACGTCTCGATGACTACCCGGAGCCTATCGAGGTAGATGAGGATGAAGACGCGGATGTGAGTTCAGTCGGAGGATGGTCAGTTCCCTCAACTGACCCATGGAAGGTTGCTACTCCAGACCCCGAGGAGGAAGCCGTCAAGTGGGGTCAAACCTCTGAGGAGTCCACCCCCTCTTTGGTTTCATCTCGCTCGGATTCACCTTACTCCGAGGTGGAATCATTCGACCTTCTCCCAGAGCTTGAACATCTCGAGCTCAGTACAGTCGACGAGGTCGACGAGCTCTCTGAAGAAGAGTTCCACAAGGCCCTAAAGGTCGCGGTTAGGGCACCCTCCCCTCCTCCTCCCCCCTCATCGACGCTCACTAAGAACACTGAAGAACCTCGTGGACGCTGCGGTTTCTTTCGAGGAACCGGAGAAGATCGACTTGGCTATGTCAATTCCAACGGCGACATCTTCGTGGTCCCCAACAATCCTTTCGGCATCTCCGTCACCCGGATCATGGTTGCATACCATCTGCGATGGCCGGAAGCCTCTGTCAGGACCACAATGGCAGCCTCTCTCCTTATTGACGACGTCATTGCTCGTCGAGGAAACTTCCCTGCCTTCAAGATCGAGGCCGAACGCACCCCGACGACTTATCGCCAGGCTATAGGCATGTCGGCGGCAGAGTCGGCGCAGTGGGATTGTATTCGGGCGGTAGGTAATGAGTCTGACCTCGTCCAGATCTCTTTGGACGTCTTCCGTCCTGAGGTCGTCGAGCGTAACCAGAACATTATCGTGCATGCCTAAGGTCGAGGACGACCTTCAGCGGAGGGGGAGCTGATGTTACGAATGTACGATAGGCGTATTACGAACTGTACGATTTGGTATGGCCTCTACTTCCGTCTCTGTACTATACGAATATGGCGGACTCTAGGATTCTAGCTACGGTTCTTAAAGACGGGAATGGTCTCGTATTATCCAGGATTCTCTAGGACTTTCTATGCACAGTACTTCTGCACAGTGCACAGTCGCTTCTGCGCAGTGCACAGGCGCTTCTGCACAGTACACAGCGGCACTGCCACAGTGTTACTAAGTTCGACTAGCGCTGACTACTACGTACCAGAAAGTCCGTGTATACGCTAGAACATTCCGTCTACAGGCCTGCATACATGTATATAAGAGGCGACGCCATAGAGCGACCCTCAGCTTTCAGTCTCTTTGCGAATTACGACTTGGTTTACTCGTTACCTCGCTTTCACTGCAAATACTACTACGCGCTTATCTTCGACAAGCTAGGGCTAGTAGCTGAATAGATACAAGCTCTCTATTCATTGACGTCTTAAGGCTTGAGAGTTTAAGAGTCACGCTCGAAAGCGTAACAATTTCAGCCATTTTCTTGGAGTTGTTTGTGTATTGCGCATCTCGTCCGGGCTGGCCGGCGAAACGTAGTTCACGTATGCCACTGATCTCTAGGTCCGGCGGGGTGTAGTTTGCCCTGATCCATTCCCTGCTCAGGGTTTCATTGTTGACTTTGCACCTCATTGCTGTGTTCCTCCTCGCCTTTTCGAAGTGTTTCTCCTCCAGTTTGGTGATTCTATCCTGGAGGATTGCGATGTTCCGTGCCACGCTCTCGTCGTCTGGTGCTAGTGTCCGTGCCTGTCCCGCTTCTCCCCCTCTTGTCCCCTCCGGCGTGTTAGCCTTCGCCGTCTTCGCCAAGAGGGCATCGCGGTCCTTCCGCAATGCCTCCAGTCTCTTCTGCATTCTGGGGACTTTCTCCTTCGCTCGGTTCCTTGCTTCGGTCGTAAGGCGCCTTTTGAAAGCTTCATATGCCGTCTGCGGGTTCCGTTCGTTTGTCCTTGCTGGCTGCGCTTCGATCTCCTGGGTGAACTGGACAGCGAGCTTAAGCATGGTCTGTTTCATTTTGTCGTCCCTGAGCAGGTGAGTCGGCATGGTCCACCTTCCCCTACCAACGTATGGTTCGTTTCTGTCTGCTATCTCCACATACGCGAGCCTATGGTCTGTTGCGATACCCGGTTCTTCATGGTTCCAGTCTCCTGCATTTTTTCTGGTGCTTCTGGTTGCGTATATCCTGTCTAGTCTGGACTGCGATGTTCCGTTCGTATGTTGGTACGTGTACGCCACCTCGTTCTCGTGTGTTCCTCTCCACCCGTCCTTTATTTTCCATTTGTTCGTCAGCCTCTTCAGTGCCTCGACCGGTTCGGGCCTATCATCCTTGGCCGGGTATCGGTCTATCGGATCTTCGACTAGGTTGAAGTCTCCGAGTAGGATGTCCACTTTCCCCACTCTCTGGTTGTGGAGCTCCTCCCAGAACTCCGTGCTGCTCTTTGCATCGTTCGGAGTGTATATGTTGACCAGCCTTAATTTCCTTTCGTTCGACCATGTTATGTTGAGCTTGAGTGCCCTCCCGTCTACGAGTGTACTTGTTGTGTACTGCGGTTCTTTGAATATCCTTCTGTTGATGACAAAGGCCACTCCTCTCGCCCGTGTTTCGTTGGCGCTGTCCGCTGAGTGTACTACCTCCATATATTGCCTGAAGATTCTCTTGAGCGTATCCACTCTCTCCTGGTTGAGGTGCGTTTCTTGCAGTGCCAGGATGGCTATTTTCCTCTTCTTGATCACTTGGTTGATTCTCATCCACTTTTCGCTCGGCCCATCTCTCGCCGCGGTTCCCCATCCTTTCATGTTGAGTGTTGCGATTTTGATGTGGACTTGGGCTTTTCTCTTTTGCTTGCGCTTTTCTCTGTTGCGGGTCTCCTCTTCGCCTGTTCTGCTCCCCTCCCCGTTCTCGTTGCCGGTTTCCCCCCGCCCCGTCGGGATAGCACCTTCCGCTCTCGCTTCCGGGCTCCCGCCGTCCTCCTCTGCGGTTCCCGGAGCTTCATCGGGGTGAGGCATGACGGCAGGGCACCCCTCCCCTCTGCTGGGAGTGCAGTGCACATCGCCGTTTGCCTGTGTTATGCGTCCGTGTGTGTGTGTGTCAATGTTATTTGTAGTGTTTGGAGTTGGTAGTTCTTAGCTATAGGTTACAACTATGGCCTACAGCGATCGCCCATAACCCAGGGCGAGAAGGTGACTATGCTTGGGTGGTCTGGGTTCGTTCCAGCTGCACGTCCATGAAACACCTGCTTCAGCCTCTCGGCGCGGCTCGTCATGGCCTAAATAGGCCTCCGCTTATGTGTGTGTTCGATTCCTGGGCACCCTGCGGCTTTCCTGTGCTCTCGCCAGTATATTTGGGCCGCGGGGGGGGACACCTTGGGCTTATCCGTTTCGGCTGCGGTTCCGTCGTGGTAATGCCCAAGTTCCGGTACTGTCTAGGCGCGTGTCCATGTGCCGTGACGTCTGGTGGTCTGGTCGGACCCGCGCTCTACTACGTGTTTCAAGAAAGAGGTAGTCGCATTGACGGCGTTCTATCTACAGCTTCAAGCAAACTCGTCCAAGCAGGTTATTAGGTACATCAAGACAGCTTATACACGTTATGACTTAGTATCTGAAGGGCTTGTCGCTCGGAACGCGTCTGGCTGTTCCCTTCTCCCTGTTTTCTTCGCGATGGCCCTTGTTCGACCCGCTGTCACTGGCCTTCCTGTGTTGGTTCATCCCGCTTGGAGTCCCTCGCTCTTCGCGTCTGTCTTTCGGCACTCGTGGGTCCCTGTCATCCCGCATCTCCYGTGTGTTGCGTRCGTCCCGGGGGTCCTGCGCATCTCTGTTGTTGTAGATTTCTCGCGGGTCRCGGGCGTCGCGGGTGTTACGGTAGTCACGCGCGTCACGGAAATCGCGGGCGTCTCTTGGGTCGCGGGCGTCTCTTGAGTCGCGGGCATTGCGGGCATCGCGGGTGTCTCGGGTGTCGCGCTCATCGCATGCATCGTAGGCGTCGCGGGCGTCACAGCCGTCGCGGACGTCGCGGGTGCCGTGGGTGTTGTGCGCGTCCTGGTTGTTTCGGGCGTCGCGTGTGTTGGCGGTGGTTTGCGCGTCACGGGCGTCGYGTTTGYCGTATGTGCCTCGTCCTTCGTATTGGTCGCGGCTGCTGCGCGTCTCGCGGGGGTCGTATTGGCCGCGCGGGTCGTCGTCCTCCCCATGCCTCTCTCTAGTTGCCCCGATCGGCCTCGCCTCCCTCTCCGCGCTCCTCCCGCGGTTGCTCGCCTGTCGCGCGCCAGGGGCGGGGCGCGCATAGGTGGGGTCGTCGTCTCTATGACCACGCGGGTTTTGGTTGGCGTAGGTACTGCGGGCGTTCAGATGGTCGCGTTGCTGGTGTTTTGAGTCTCGGGCAGCTCCGGTTGAGTCCTTCGTCGTCGTGCCATTGGTAGGTCCGCTCGTCTCCGCGTATGCTGGCGGGTCGGGCTGGAGGAGGCGGTTCGCCGACTCGGGGAGCTGGCCAGGCGGCGTTCTCTTGAATCCGATCGCGTTCCAGCCCAGGATCCCGGGGTAGGTGCATTTGGTCTCGTTATGGTCAGTCCCTTGGCACTCTAGACAGCGTTCATCGTCGTCGACCTTGACCGGCGCGTTCCAGTCGAACTTGTATGGGTACCCGCGCATTGCTTCCTTCCATGGGCGCCACTTCCACATGATGTTGGATGGCGGTTCCAGCGTATACAGACTCGCAGTGACCTCTTCGGGGCTCCCTTTGGCTCCCGTCGTTCTAATGTCGATCTTGTCGCGGATGAAGTCGCGTGCTTTCTGCATCTCTTCCGGGCCGACTGACGCCGCGGTGCTCAGTGCTTTGGCAAGGTCGCCCAGAAGCGGTGGGGAGAGGAGCATTTGCCGGAGGTCCGTTTCGATGGAGTTGATGTAGTTGTGGTTGAAGCCGGAGAGTCGTAGAATGAAGGATGGGACTATCTCGTGCGTAGCTTCGACGTAGAAAGTCGTCCACGGGGTCGACCATGCTCGGTGCTCGACCAGTACGCGTGCTAGGTCTTCGGAGAGGTTTGTGACGGTGAAGGACATGGGGTAGTCTGCCCCCTCCACTTGCGGGCCAAAGACTCTGGGCCCGTTGATTTCGAAGCGGTTCTCGCTTCCAATCACCGTGAGTGCGAACTTGATGGCTTCTATCTCGAGTTCCACCTCGTCGTTCGTGAGCTGGTTCGGCGTCTGGATGATGACCCTGTTGTTCTCCGGCGCGTCGATGTACTTCGCTTTGGCGCTGTCGCTGACTCCTCTGAGGTAGTCCGCCGGGTCCAGCATGTGGCGCTCCTTGAAGCCTGCTTCCGGCGCCCGAGCTATCGGTATCCCCATGTCGTTGAGTTCTTGAACTCTCTGCGAGGCCGATACGCCCTTCAGGCAGCTACTCTGGGGCGGCGTGTTGGGTTCCTCCGCGCATTCGGCTGGCTCGCTTTGTTGGGCGGGGGCTGCGGGATGCGGCTGGTTGGGCGGAGGTGCGTTCTGCGCGTGCCAGGCGGGGACCGGGGGCATGTACGCCGGTGCCGGGTGGAGCCCCGCGTTCAGCGGGACCCCCTGGGGATAGACGAGGCGTTTTGGGAGAGTTGGTGCTGTGGGATCGCTCGTCCACGGTCCGCTGGTGGTGCGTTGCGGTGGCCATAGTGTCTCCCGCCGTCTGTTTCGGAGTCGTCGTGGGCTGTTCACGGCTCGGTGCGGGAGCGTTCCAGTCGATCGGGTCGTTGTTGTTTTGGGTTTTGTCCACCTCCATCGTGTCGTCTTCAGCTGTCGATCTGATGGCACTGTCCTGGATCGTGAGGCTCGAGGTTCCGAGCGTCGTGAGAGCGAGTCGGTGTTGAGGGGTACATGGGATCTTCTTCGCTCGGCGTGCTTGCGCTTGGCCCGGTGCCGGTGACGGCGATGAGTTTGCTCTGAGTCTCTTGAGCGGGAGGGCAGGGTCGGCCAAGTCGCTTTCGTTCGGGAGGAACGGCGTGGGCGCTATCCTGGTTGGCGCGCCGGGTGGTGCAGTGGCTGCGTCGCGGGCAGGATTCGTCGCCTTTGGTGTCCTTGCCTGTTCTGGCGTCGTTTCTCCTGCCGGGGTGCTGAGGATGTAATCATCGAGCCCCGTTCCCTGGTCCGTCACATACGGGGAGGGCAGAGTGCCGTCCAGGGCGGTTGTCAGGGGGTCCTGCAGGTTGGAATCAGGAGCGGGGGTCCTTGTCCCCGCAGTGGTCGTATCCACGTTCGGGAACAGGTCGTCCTCGAGGTACTCGGTCGGAGACATCTTGTTCGTCAGAGTTTTGTTCAGCTACTTTTAGGCATGAGCACAGATGGATCCATGGATGGCTACACACACATCCACATCCGTATCCTGCAAACTCCATCTCCATGGAGTGCTAGGGTTAGGGCTACCCGCAGCGTGGATATGTAATCCGCGGATATCATATCCCACAACGGATCATCTGCCATCCGCAACGGTTCACAACACACAAGTATAGTAGACGGAATAGAACATGTAAATTCAGTATACAGCTGCGTACCCTACAGCTAAACCTACTCAGCAGCGTCGTCGTCATCGTCAAGGGGATTGAGGACTGCCTGAATCCGATCCCACCCGTCCTCCATCTCGTAGTCGGAGGCGTCATTGTTGACTGCATCGAGCCGGCAGACTTTACGGACGTCCTCGGAACGGACTAGGTCCCACCGGACCCAGTCTCCCAGGCACATCAGCGCACGCGTTGTCTGTGAGCTGAGGCGGCTGCGGACGTGAGTAAGGAGACGTCGTCCCCGGCTAAATATCCGTTCAACGTCAACTGAGGTAGCTGTGAAGAGGATAAGCTTCGCGCTCAACAGCCTGTGGATGTAGCTAGGTTAGATATAACTCACCAGGAATAGATAAGTAGTCGAGAGCCATGCGGGAAAGCCGTGGGTATGAATTGCGCCGGTCTACCCACCAGGACAAGGCATCCTTCGTTGGCTCGGGCGGTGCACTCAGGTACTGGTCAAGCTCGTCTTGATCCTCGCCTGCAGTGATGCCAGCAAGAGAAGGGAGGTGATCAAAGATATTTGCGCCCTAAGGAACAGCTGTCAGCGTGCCAAATATGTAGACGAGCTCGACAAGTTTGACTTACCGCCGGAAGCGAGCCGTCACTGGCCATTTCGCAAAGCGACCGCTTGCGAGTAGGGGGCGTGCCATTCATGTTGTCGTCCGCATTGGTAGCGTAGCTGAGTTCGAACTCTTTGTGCACCATGTCGCGGGCGTTCTTGATCCATGTTGCTGGCCAGTGCGCGTTCTGGAAGTACTGCATCTTGTGGGCAGGGTGCAATACTGTGAACAGATCAGTCACCAGCAGCGGCGGGCCAGATTATTTATATACTGCTTACCCATGGCAATGCGGTATGTTGCTGACATATCACTCAGCTTGTAGTATCGATTGAGGGTTTTCTTCGCCAAGCGGAGGGCAGAGGAGATGGATGGGGAGAGGTTGTTGCCGGCGCGAGTACAGTTTGTGAGGTACATATCAATATGGTCCATTGCTGGGATTACCATGGCAAGGTTAGGCGTATCGCGTGAGAAGAAGAGTGTAGCATCTTTGAAAATCTTTGGTGCGAGATGGACGACGGTTGAGAGATGGCCGATGAGAGAGAAACGGTCGATTGGGGGGAAGACAGCCGACGAGAGAGATCGTTGACGAGAGAGAGGGTCGACAAGACAGGGTTAGACGAGCGTGTACGTATGTTTCAGAAGGATAGAAGTCAGTAAGAGCCACCACGCCATGACAAACGGAGACGTACCTTCAAAGTTTCACAGAGCTCGCGTGCGATCTCCCATTCCTCTGAAGAGAGCTCGAACGCGCGCAGGCCATGCTCGCGGCGAGAGCATAGAGTGTCGAGAGCCATACGGTATTCGAGAGCAACCTGAAGCATGTCGTACGTGGAGTTCCAGCGAGTCTTGACGTCCCGCGGGATGAGGCGTTGGCCGAGTCCCTTCTCGTTACATATGCTCTCCCAGGCTGGCTTGATGAGCGTAGTCGAGTGAACGATCTTGAATGCGAGGCGTCTCATCTGTCAGTTCCACAATTAGCATTCAAACCTTGTTGTAAGGTTCAAACCTTATCCTAGGGCGCATCCACGAACCTTGACGAGCACCATCTTGACTGGCCGCACCTCCCTCTCAAACTCCTCCTGTTCCTCTAGAGTCAGTTCAGCCACCTTGTCGACCCAACTCTCATCATCATCGTCTACGACACCGTCAAGCTTGTCAAGCTCTGAGTTCTCTTCCCCGATCACTTCTACCTGTTCCTCTTCGCTCTGCTCCTTCGCCATCTGGAGGAGTGCGCGTACATCGCCGTCAACCTCGTCGACTTCAGCAACCTCCTTGACATCAAACTGCCGCAGCATACTCTTTGCAACAAGGCTGAGTATGTGGAGAAAACACCGCGTTCGGCTGAAATCGCCATTGAAATCAGTAAGTAATTCTGATAGGTGCTTCGTCATCGTGTCGTTGCTTGACGCGTTATCACAGGTAATACTGAGTATCTGCCCGTCCCAGACCCGGTGAGCATAGATCTATCTGTTGTTAGATGTACTGACCTTATACTCAATACCGAATTCTTTTAGTACCTGCGCAAAAGCGATTGCGAGGTTGACCCCCGAGTGGGACTGAAGGAGGGATTGTTAGCCCTCAAGTGTCACGATGTCCCATTCGCATTCGCTACACGCACCTTCGCGACCTCCACTAAGTCGAGCAGCAACCGGAGCGGCTGCCCATTAACCTCCAAATGGACGGTGATGGCGATGAATGCACGGTGGTTCGGGGAGGTCCATGCGTCCGTCGCAAAGCTGAGTTTTCCATCGTACTCCTGCGTATGGTCAGTCCCGTCTTGTTTAGGAAGCATAGCCAGTCACTAACACACCTGTAATAGCTTTGCGATTCGCTTGCGCGTCCGCGCGAAGACGGTCTTCACGTCACGCGATACGGTAGAGGGCGATGGAATGAAGTACGCGGGCCTCCCTGTCTTCATCAAAGACAGGAAGCCACGATCACGGACGATGCTGAAGGGGCGCAGGCTCTCAGCTACCCACTTAACAATCTCCGCGCTAGAATGTACCCGGGTGTTGGTTCCCCCTCTCGCTGGATATGATGGAATGTACGTACCGTGTCTCTTCCTTTGTATGCTGCATATGGCTGTACGTCACCTTTCCCTTTTTCTTCCAGCTGAAGAATGTGCTGATTCGTCCGGTCTCCAGGATGCTCGTGACTACCGTCTTCCGTGCTCCCTCCGCAGAGCCGGTACTCATGCCGCGGCTCACAGCCTCTTCGCCCCAACATGCCTCTGCATGTTTCTTCATGTTGCCCGTCGACCGGTCCTTCCTATCAAGAAACCGGTTAATCGTTACTTGACAGCCCTTCCGCGCACATGCAAAGACGTGCGCCCGCCGCGTCCCCACGGTATCCAGGTACGCGTCCTTGAAGAAGCCGTATACTGGTGAGGTCCAACGCGTCTTCAGACGCTCTGTCACGGCTCTATCAGTATTGATTCATCCTGCTCTAGGTCTCTGGTTTGCGTACCTAACTCTGCCTCCTCCCTCTCCTCCGCAACTCCTCCCTCATCCCCGCTGCTCTCCGCATCACAATCCTCCTCATCACTACTAACCTCGATAGCCTGTTGCTCTTGCGAAGCGGCTATGCTAGCGTCATCATCAGGCACTTCTTCCACTGTAGTTTGACGCTTTTTCTGTCTTTTTGCAGGCGGTGTGGCGTCTTCAGTGTCTGAGTCTTCAGCGTCTTCAACGGATGTCTTTGGTGCCTTATTATGCCCTGGAGCCTTTGTACTATTACTAGCACGCGTGTTCAACTCCTCCATTGATGCCTTGACCTTGGCTGTAGCAACAGTGACCCTCCCTGACCGTGTACGGGATGTCTAAGAGCTTTTTCCAGCCATGCTGCTATCACGACGGTTTGATTTCTCATCGGAGCATCCCAATCTAGGTCATGGACGTACATTTGTGATAGTTGTGGGACTTTTTGTCTCGGACGGACACCGGCGGTGAGTAACAATGCAGGCTTTCAATTGCCTCACGTGTCCGGGCGCTGCCAGAATTGATGGTGCTGTATAGTTTATTGCTACCGTTATGGTGGTGCATCAGGAGCCGTCCCAATTTAGTATGCACACAGTCAAGCTCTGATGGTTGGTACACACGAAGTCTTTTGCCGCCGGAGTACATATGAAATCCGCAGATGGATGGCCAAATCTGTTGTATGGATGCGGATTCCTTATGTAATAAGTAGGCTGTTATCCACATCCGTTATCCATGGATCACGGATATTATATCCGTACGGATTTTATATATCCGTGCTCATGCCTAGCTACTTTTTGTTAGAGGTAGCGGTTTCTCNTTATATGTGGTATCTTACGTTCTCAGCCCCTTCTTCAGTCGTTTTCGTTTCGTCACTGGTTTTGGAAGGAGCCAGGATTGCGCTAGGCGCGGCCCTCTTTTTGGCTGCGGCTCTCGTATTCGGGCGTGCCGCGGACATGTGTGCAGGAGAGAGGCTCTACGTTTGTGGGGGTGCNGTATGGGGGGAGGAATGTGGGGGAGGGGACGATTCGGGGCAACGTGTCGTCTCTCGGAGGGATCGGTTCCTTTTTTTTATTTTCTGTCTATCATTCTTCATTCTTCGGTTCGAGTACCTCGGGTCGGATTTCATCAGGAGCCCTCGGAGTCGATTACTCTGCAGTTGTGCGTCTGTTTGTCTCCGGTTTGGCGTTTGCCACTCCAGGTTTGTCCCGCGTCTCTCTTCAGGCTGCTTCATTGCCACATTCGTGCTTTGCCACGTGGCTGTCCGGTTTTGGGTTTCGTAAACTCGAATTTAGCACCTTATCTTGTATTCTTGCTGGTTCTAGCTGCGCTGTGCTCGTTGTGGATATTTGTTTACTCAGGTTTGCCTTTTGTGTTCTCTTCTCTCTCGTCGATTCTCTTCTCACGTGATTAGTCAGTCGGTAGTGCGCTATTTTTTCACTCTCCTGCTTGCTCATTGGTACTTCATTTTCAGGCCATTATTGTTTTGTGTTGGTGCTTTGTTGGTGCCCGTTTTCTTCTCTCATGCCAGGGGTCTCCTTTTCAGAGCGTCCATTGGTGAGATACACCCCGCTCCTGCCGTTCTGCTGCTTATTTTGCTTGATTTTGTTTCAGGTTCTGCCTTGGTGCGGGTGTTCTTCCTTTCCGTCGGAGTGGCGGTGGGATATCTACCCTCTGGTCGTGCTCTAGTCGTCTTTGCGTTGGCTGGCTGTCTTTATGCTTTGCGCCGCTCCTCGTGTGGCGTTTCGCGCGTACACTCTCTTCTTGTTCGCTCATGGTTCCGGTCGGGACTCTTTCTTTGGCTCAGTATCTTTCGGGTTCACTCAGGATAGTCTAACTTGTGTATCGTAAGCTCCCTCTCGTCCTAGTAGCCTTCGACCTCGCCTTCTACTAACTCCCTTCCCTCCACAGGGATCCTCCTTGTCGGTGCTGCGCCGAGCTGCTTCAGGGCCCAACCCAGGATCCTCACCCACCACGGGGTGTCCGTCATCGCGGCGTTGTTGTTCGGGAAGGATAGGTGTGCGTACTCCGTGGTTGAGAGGTAGTCTTCGTTCCGGAGTATCATTTCAACGACTTCTTCATCGACAGCTCTGATCCCCATGACAGTGCCCCGTATGTCCGTCGCGTGCGCGGTGTACTTCGGCCCATTCGGCTGGGCGGTGCGTGTCCTCTTCTTCCTCTCGAGGCTGTATATTTGGACTTTGTCGCCGATCTGGATTGGGGCAGGTGGAGGGATGGTGATGTCCAGGTACACGACGTCTAGGATCCTGCCTCCGGAGCGGGGGTACGAGGGCGTGCGGCCTCGGAACTTGGCTAGGAGTATCGGGAGCGGCATCCGGACTCTGTGTGTGCGGGCGAGGGGGAGAGAGGGGGGGGTGGGAGAGGTGCGTTCGGCGGGGTTTCGCTGTCCGGCTTCTGGTTTTGTAGGTTTGCCCGCGTCTTTCCTCTTCAGTTCTATCTCACGTGTTTCCTGTGGCTTCGGATCTTTCTCTGCTTCTCGGTCGCATCGACATTGTGTTACCCGCGTTTCCGCCCCGCCTTGCTATCTGTCGGCGTAGTTGTTGGCGGAGGTGGTGGTGGTTTGTTGCCAACTCTCTTTGTCTTGCTCCCAGTTTCTGCGGTTTCCGCTTCTTCCTGCCATGCTATCAGGTTCTCTCTTCGGTGTTTACTTTCCTCTACGCTTCCTGATCTCTATGTCTTTTGGTCCGGGGCTTTTCTCCTTGTTTACGTCCCTAGGTTCTGTTCGCATTGTTTTCCGGTTTTCTGGGGATTTGGTCGTTATCAGAGGTGGGTTGCTCTCCTAGCCGGCCCACTTGGCGGTTGGGTGCGTCCGACGTTGACGTGTCTTCCCTGAGATTCTGATTTTTGTCCACGTGGAGGAAATTTCAGCGCCAAAGTTCTCCTCGTCGGTTCGTCCCCTGTCCGTCTCATCTCTGCGCTCGGTTCTTTCACTGCCCTGCGCCCCCATTGCTTCGTCCAGTCCCAGCTTGATTGTACCGTGGTCCCGCTCATTCCTCGCTGTGCGCTGCTTGTCCTGTTTGGTTTTTGTCCATCCAGTCTCGCGTCCTCGGATTTGGGTTTGTGCGTCGCTTCGGTAACTGTCTCTCATGAGTTTCTATCTTCTCCCTTCGTTTGGCACTCGCGGTTCGTGCTTTCCGGTAGTCTCGCGCTACTTCTGTTTACCTTTCCCCCCCCTCATCTTGGTGTCGTCCGGTTCGTTGTGGTGCTGCTCTCACCTCGTTCCTAGTTCTCGTGTCCGATCACAAACTCTCTCTTCCTCCCCGTGAAACGGCTCATGTTTACTACATTCTTACATGCAGGCTGTCTGCGTGGGCTACTTTCTCTGCACGGCATTGTCATTCATCTCTGTTCCTTGTCCTCTCGCAGTATTAATCATATTTGAGTTTACGCTCACGTCTCTGTATCTTGCGGCGCTCCCTTCCCAGGCTATTTCGGGCGACTCCGAATAGCGCCTGTTGTTTGAGCGTCTCCTCCCGGCGTTTGTTGTCTTGGCGTCTTTATTCAGAGTCCTGTTTCTCCGCGTCTCTGGCTGGCGCTCGGATTTCGGATTTCAACGTCCCTTTCAGTTTCGGTCTTGTCGGGTTCTACGCTTGGTGGTCGACGTCAGCGTTTTCCTGGTGCTTCGTGCTACGTGTGCTCTGGGGCTCCGCTCTCTCTGCCCTTCGTCTTTCACATCTTCAAGAATCTTGCATCTTGTCTCTTTCTCTCTTGTCTTCCGCCGTCACGGTTTTCCTTCTTAGGTTCCTTCTGTGTTGTATGTTTTCTTCGCCCCGTCCTGCATGTTCTCTTACGCTTCTCTCACGTCGGATCTTGCCCTACTCTCTTCTGCTTGGTCATGTTCCTTCCGTTCTTTCTTTCCTTGTGTCTTCTGCTGCATGTCGGTACTCTGTTGTCGGTATACGCAATACTTTTCCCCGGGGAGAGAGGGTGTATTTACGTAGGCGCCCGCCACGTGGTGGTGGTATTGGTTCAAGGTCCCCGCATTTTATAGGCTTCATGCACACCAATCGCGCAGCTGTAATGTGGACGTACGTGTGTCTACTCTCGACATATGACGCAGCGCACCACCGACTAATGTGTTCCTGACGGTCATTAGGGCTTCGACCATCTGTCTTCGCCTTGCTGGAACGGCCCACAGCGAATCATCAGCCTCCCCAAACGTCACAGGGGTATGTTCCTGAGGTTCTCTGGCACGATGTGCGCGCAGCCTACATCTAAGTAGCGCAATTGGAGTGTCTAATAGGATATCGCATAGGCGGTACAGAGGCCAGCCGGTACGTCTCGAAGTCCAAGTGGGTGTTCTCATGTCACGGATCATCCCAAGCTCCAAAGGCACGGAACGTCTGTGACCTCATCTCGCAGGTGGCGGACATGGGGTGGGCCCGCGGAGGCGAGGTGGACGAGGCTCTGGACATGAGGCTTACTGCCCCGCTCGATGGAACGCTCTCCGCTGATTGTGCGGCTTGGATGACGCTTGCAACGACATCAACAAGGCTTCCGAGCGCTGGGTAGAAACAGCAGCGCATGATGCCTTGTACTCAGTCGACCGAGGTCATTGGGAATGTAGGTGTGAATGAGCTAAGTTTGCAGTCGGTGCATACTAACTATGCTTGATGCTTAAAGAAGCATACTAGGGGCGTTGACCACCTCAGATAGAGACGATGCCAATACAAGGTTCGGTTTCGCGGGAGTAGCCGCTCTTCGTCGGAAATGATATGCCAAAACGTCAGCAGTCGTTTATAGCCCTGTCAACGTCAACCATGGACCCTTGCTGGACCAGCAATTGTCCAAGGTTGTGCCAGTTCATCCTAGCCGAGCTGGTAATGGTAATGTATAGTCCACGTCTCTGCTGCTTTGTACCTGGATGGTTACACCTATGGCATCGCTGAAAAGTATTGCACGCACCGCGAATACGTTATGAGAACGTCGAGTTCGGAGACTTAGCTCGTCCCTCATGGTGCATGACCACTCGGAGGACTCCACGGTCTGTCTCGCATGCTGTTTTGTGGAGCATCTGCCAGAACTTGCTCCCTCCGGTATGCACTCACACGCACACTCGCATGGTGGAAATGCATAGGTCTCACCTCGTGAGCAACATGTTGATTGTTCCATGTGCACGCTGATCTACGCGAGAGGTGCTCACAGCGTAGTATTCACCGTACTTTAGATCTCTGTTGAACAAGGGCTACTTTGTCGCTACGCTTCAGAGACTAACTGCCGTGTTGATGCCCCCTTTCAATACGGAATACCAAGTCACCGCCGTTTGACTACTGTCAGTATGACACGCGCATCGATGTGTGTGTAATCAGATAGTCCGGGAAGAGTATTGGATAGAATATAGGGAACGACGTAGCATAGATTGACTCAAGCTCCTTAAAGTCGAACTTGCGCCAAGGTTCATTCACTGGCACTAGCCAGGGACAGGCTGCAGCACAAGCAACGCGGCGGCTACTAGTACAGGCTATCGTTACGCGGCCATGTGACTGTGACGAGACGCGCAGATCATGTGATGTGTGACGTCGTGGCTAATCAATGCGTCTTCCGCAACATGAATCGCATCGTCTTGACTCTTGGACTCGTACCTTCTCGCCTTCCTTCGTCACCGCAGCTATTCCACGAGCCTCTACGTTGCGATCTATCTGGTTGGACATAAACTATTTGTCTGGCGCGTTCAGTGAGCTCAAACGATACCTGCTCCAACGAGTTGGGGACTACAGCCGAAGAGTGATTGAGACCGGGGAGGCATGCCACGGTGAATACATTATACCACGTCGATATCCGAGCTCCGTGCATTGACACGCACGCAGTCACACTCGGGTGCCATTCACTGAAGGTCACGAAGACTTGCTTGCGCGTTACATCGCGAAGTATCATCCTGAAGAAGCTGGCCGTCAGGGGAACAAGCTTTACCAGAGACTTTGCGAGAATGTGAGCAGATCCCTGGTTGTTGCATTCTATTCTCACTAGACAATTATTGTTTAGGCCGATGGCCGATGGCCATTCTCCAGATATCATACATGGCAGTCTTGGAGAGAACATTACCTGAACAATCGCGCCAGGATGGACCGGCTAGTCAAGAAGTATATCAAGAAATACCACGGGAACGCGTTCTCTGCCTCCCAAACCTCTATTCCTTCATCGTCGGCGCGGAATGATTCCGAGCCCCGTGTCCAATACACTCAAGAAGACGATGATCTCTTGACCGATTACCTTGCAACTCATCGAGATGCCGCAATGCCCAATCTTGGCCAGAGGTTCTGGAAGTTACTCTCGGAAGATGTAAGCACTCCTCTCTGTCGATGGGTTTGAGTCCGAGTCGGACATGTTGTGCCAGCGATTAGTCTCATGCTGATGCGCGTTTCATTGTAAAAGGCAGACGACCACCCGTGGATCAAAAGACATACGTGGCAGTCGTGGCGAGAGCGTTACAAAAACAATCAGCACTATTTCGACTGGGCCGTTAGCCGCCTTCTCGGTGAAGATGTGTCGGAGGAACCCCCCGTACCGCGGCCGAAAACAGCTGATGGGTTTCTTGTGAAGAAGCCTTCCGCCGTGGCACGAGCGGCCGAGAGGCAGTCAAATTTGCGCCGATCTGACGTGCCCGACAGCAAGTCTGCGGCTGCTTCATCTTCGCAGCGCAAGCGGGCCCGCACCAGTGACATAATAGTTCAGGAGCGCCCAGCAAAGAGGGGGCGTACCGATGGCGAGGCGGTGGCTGCTCTCAAGAACCCGAACGCACCTAGTACCTCGAAGGTGGCTGCGGCACAAGCGCCGACTGACATGGACCAAGTCTCGGCTACTGTCGAGGACGCAGGCGAGCTCGAGGATCCTAACGACATTGTGGTTGTCCAGGACGATACAAATGTAGATGAAGTCGATGGCACTGGTGATGAAGACAACGATGACGATGAGCCTGTTGGACCACCGGGGTCAGATGATTACCATGGGGAGATCTTCAGCTCCCCAGCGGAAGCCGTTGAAGACGTCGAGGGCGATGTGCTTGACAACGTAAGCGTAGCTGATGAAGGCGCTGTCGATGAAGAGGAAGAGCTTGATCAATTACTGGGAGACGAGGGCGAAGAGTACGAAGGCGAACTAGGCAGATCCAGGTATGCAGGTCAGACAAACATGAGCGCGCTGCAAAGCTGACCTTGAACCCTTGTAGAGAGGGAGCGGATGTCCCTGAAACACCTGCTGACGATCCCAGCACTTGTTTACAGGCTGAAGCTCCTCCAGATACTCACCATACAGCAACCTGTACCGAGACACATGTCCAGCCTATACGCAAGCACAACACTCGTATCCGCGAGACCGAGGCTCCCCTACTTACTCCGGAGCTATCGCCGACAGAGGAGGCTGTCGCGCGACACCATGAACAGCAGCCATTCACTGCTCCGCGGAGGCACGTGAGACGTATCCAGAAGCGGCAGGAGGACGACATCTTCACGACACCTTCTTCCGCCACCCGTTCCCCGTCTTTGGATCGGGGTGACATGCCGAAGGAACCCAGCTCTCCTGCCGCCGAAGCCGATGCGCGCCACCACGGTCATCCTCACCGCCCTCAGCAGGATGCGCCGAAGGTGCGACAGCCCCCACGGTTGGACGAAGGAGCCTTCAACAAGGCGTTCTCGGACGCACACGGACGCGCGCGCGTCAGTCCCTCCGGTAAGCCACGGAGACAGTCTGGCGTGGATTTCGAGGACGGGGAGGAGGAGTTTGAGGCGCACCTTGCTACCGATGACGAGGATCTGAACGAGGAACATGTGTCCGAGCTCGTGCAGTGGCCGCCCGTGCGTAAACGGAAGAGTAGCGGGAAGGGCAAGGCCCCTGCAAGTCCGTCAACTCCCAGCCCCACACGCACTCCCAGAGGGAAGGGACACGGTCGTACGGTCGCGACGAAGGAGCTCGTCAGCGTCACGACCGTGCGCACTGTCGAGCGTAGGCTCAGACCTCGGCAACTAAAGGGCACGCCTTTCCCGCGCGGTGCTATCTCTCATGATCTTACGGACGAAGACCAGGAGGACGCTGTGGATTCTGCCGATTCGCCTGTTTCGCCGTCGCGCCAGGATGAAGATCCAAGTCCTGTCGGCATAGACGTGGATGCACACAAGGCGGATGAAGACGCGTGGCCTTCTCCTTCCCAGCACCACCCATTCAGCCAGCCTACCCACCCATTTAGCCAAGTGGACGAACCGCCGTCCCGTCAGAACATCATCCCCGTCTCCAGCCAAGACGTATCCCTTTTGCGACGCCTCCTCCATCCTCACCCCGCAAAAGCTACTTCACACAGCGACGAATCGCCGAGCACACGAGTACCTGATCGCACGAAGAATTTGCCCCTCTCAGAGGCAGATCGCGTGCGGTTGAACAACATCCTGCAGATGGAGGGCAAGCGGGCGTTCCCTGGACCCAGCAAGCAAGACAGGCATATCGCAGAGCCCGTGTCGATGACCTCCGATGTTGCCGAAGCTTCAACAACACTAGTAACGGGGATGTCGGGTGCTCGCCAGACGCTTTTCCAGCGTTCTGGAACGTCCCCCCTTGCTGGTAAGGGCGATCCGCGCCCGACGTCAGCAGAGCGCTTGGGCAGAATAATCCCCTCCGCACCTGCGGGCCCGCAAGTTGACTCTGCGGTCCAACTTCCTGTTCGCGTCGACAAAGGCAAGAAGCGCGCGGACGTGACCGAGGGAGAGGTGCCCTCGCGGCGGCACACTGTCGGCGGATATGCCTCTAGCGACGTATTCTACAACCCCGAGCGACCAGCAAGCCGTCGCAGAGTGAGGCGCGCTCGCCCGTCACGCCCTTCAGCATTCGCCCTTGGTGACGAAGGACTCCTCGCCAATCGCACTGCCCTCAGCCTCGCTTTTCACMCCCCCCTCCCTCCGATGTCTGGCGTTCTAGGTCTGCACCAATCCCATCTACCGCTGCCCTCTCGCGCTCTGTGACCCCCGGAAAGCCCGCGAACAAGTCGCGCTTGGCTAGGCTTCCCCCGCATGAGCTCGATATGATCACAGAGCTCGGACTGAATACTGCGATACACATCATGGCGCGCAATCACAGCCTCGGCGAAGACCTCGTGCGCGAGGTTTATCATCGCACTGATTCGCTCGAGCTGACAGACGATATACTGCGTGACATGCGGGAGGCCATGAACAAGAGAGCCAACAAGAGGCTTTCGTCGATCATGGGTGACTACGAGGATGCGAGCGGGAGCGAAGACGAGGACGAGGATGAGGATGAGGACGGAGAATGCGAAGAGGGAGATGGAGACTTTGAGGAGCGCGAAGGTCACGCTGGAGAAGAGGCGGAGGTCGAGCGGGAGCTGACGCAGCCACCCACTTGGGTCCAGGACGGGCCAAGCTTCGACTTGGAGGACGAAGCACCCCTAGCGGAGAGCAGCCATATCGACGCCTCTCACATCCGGCATAGTAACTCGGGCCCTTCGTCTCGCAGGAAGCAGCAACTGCGCATCCAGCCACTGCGTGGTGACGGCAACACGAGCGTGGGCATGGAGTATTCGCCGCCCAAGCACACGAGAGCCGCGCAGTACGTCAAGCGTGCACGAGAGAGCCTTGGACAATCTAATCGGGGAAACGACGCTACTGCTGCTACTGCGAATGCTGATACGCCGCTCACGGGGACGGAGGAAGACATTACGTTCGGGAAGCTCGCACGTCTGAACCAGACGGAATGGCAGGAGCTGGAGAAGAGCCGTGGCAAGGGGTCTGCGAAGGTCGCAGCAGGGAAAGCGCTTGCTAAATTCCTGCAGCGCTAACTTTACCTCCCAGACTGTATGTAACTGTATTGTACCAGAACGCTTGCACACGCATGGACTCTGCTTTGTACATCATTGCTCATCAATTGTATTTGACAAAAATATACTGCGCGCTCTGTTCGACGCACCCAGACTGGTGTCTGTTTTCCAGGAACTGAGTCCCACAAGCTCACAAGTCATACCTTCTGCTTGCATCGACATTCTATGAGCACCCAGAATGCATGCCTACATACGAAACATACTGGTCAGTGCTAACTAAGGTCACTGGTATTCGACAGTGAAACCCCGGGTGAAGGGCGTGTTCAGAGTCACATCCAGCACACCTGCCTGCGCATCATGAGCGATCGCAGACTTTTCCACCGTCTTCCCGTTGACCTTGACGCTCCGCGGAGCGCTCTGCACATCCAGGAACCTCACGCGCGCGACGTTGACACCAAGGGGGTGACCAAAGGTGCCCTTAACCGTGAGCGTCTGGTGCTTGAACGCGAACGAGACCGTCGTCTTCGTCGCGGGAGTGATCGAGACGCCGTCGTCGAAGTACAGCGCGCCAGAGGCGGTCCCGTCGAGCGCAGGCGCTATGACAATCTCAAAGTCAGTCTTGCGCAGCTCTGTCGTCGTCATTGCGCCCGAGGCACGGAGAGGGAGGACAGCGCCACCCTTAATCGCGACAGGGATGGTGGTGAGGTTGATGTCGTTGAGCTGGACGAAACCGCCGCCCTTGACGTACGTGCGGGAGAGGTCGTGGAAGTCGTAGAAAGCCTCGTCGGGGAAGTACGCGTTCACGCTCGTCGCGTTCTCCTCGAGCACGGGCGAGACGAGGATGGCGTCCCCAAAGAAGAACTGGGTGTCGATCCCGAACGTGTTCGCGTCCTTGGGAAACTTGTACCAGAGCGGGTTCAGCACGGGCGTGCCGTCCGTGTGCGCCTGGTGGAACGCGGTGTAGATGTAGTCGAGCAGGCGGTACCGGATGTCGAGCGCGTTGCGGGCGGCTTGCGCGACCGTGGGCCAGCGGTAGAACTCTTGGCTGATGGACGTATCTGCATTGTGCTACATATGGATGAAACAGTCAACACAACCGAGCGTATGAATCGAAGCCGGTGGTACTGACGTTTCGCATGAAAGGGTAGAACGCGCCGACCATAGCCCAGCGAGCACACAAGGTCTCCGTCGTGTTTTCAGCTAGAGGCCGAGGCCGCAATGTTCAGCCATGATATCATCAAAAGGCGCTTAATAGAACGACATACCATAGCCACATATATCCGCGCCGACCATCGGGACGTGGTACACACCCGCCATCCCGAGGATCCCGGAGATAGACTGGCGGAGATGGTCCCATTGACTGAAGTTGTCTCCGAGCCACTTGCCCACACGCGTCCCCGCGCCCGCGAATGTCGAGCGTGTGATGACGAGCGTGCGTTGGCCCGGGCGGCGCGCCAGCATAGCATTGTGCGTCGCGGTGGACATCATTGTGCCGTACAAGTTGTGCGTGTCGTACTCGATCAGGCCGTTCGCGTGGAGCGCATCCGTCTGCATGATGTATCTATCTCAGCGCGCCCGAGCCATGCGTTGCGAAGTATGGAGAATAGCGACTTACGTAGGCAGTTTTGTCAGACAGCGCGCCCGAGCCAGCAAAGTTGGCGATGGCATATGGCGGGTTCTGCACATCGTCGTGGCTATGATCAACACGCTTACTAAGGGCCGCATTGCCGAAAATGGGTGTGTTGGGATCCGGTGGAAGGGTTGTCCGTGCAGGAGGCAAATCCTGCTCGCGAGCTTGTTCGAAGGGGTCTGTGCATGGGTAGTTGCAGAACTATATCGCTTGGCGTGAGCGGCTGCGAGTGAGTTTGCTATGAGTGCACATACGCTCGAAGGTTCATTCATGTCGATCCACGCGCCGTCAATGTCAAGGCCGGTATCCGGACTGTAGAACATCTTGAATTCGTTGGTCCAGTAGCTGCAAACGATATTTTGTGAGTATCGAGCCCGGTACACACATACATGGCGATACGTACTCCTGTGTCTTTGCATTGAACCAGTCTGTCGAATGGTGGGTTGGAAGGAGTCTTCGACACAGAGACTATCTAAGGAAGCTCACCAGGGAATACAGTTACACCTACAATGAGGATATATGAGCCATCGTTGTAAGGTCGAGCTGGGTATATGCGGACTTACCAGGCCACACAGCACCCAAGAACGGACTGCTGCCGTTCGCCGCTTTGAGCCAGATATCCGCGGAAGTGCCACGGTCGAAGGGACCATATCCCTGGCCAGGCAAGTACGCCACAGCGGGATCCGTCATCAACACTGTCGGACCAGTTTGACGTCAATCACTGAGACATAGCCATTCTATAGTGACTCACCGAAATGCTGGTTGTGCGTGTGCAAGTAATCGACGATCTCGCGCATCCGACTGAGCGGGAAATAGTCTGGGTCGACAGTAAAGATCCGACGCTTGTACATGTAGTCTAGGGAGCGGTCAGTGTCAACCTAGTGTTCAAGCTCATAGCATATAGCCTACCAATGTCGGTCCACATCGTCTCAAGAGGGATGCTCGCTGCAGAGTAGTTGGTGATCACGTTCGCAACGTCCACGAAGTCTGCGAAAAATTGTTCAGCGAACCATTGAAGTTCCAGCTGGACTCTGTAGCTCACTTTGGTAGCCGAAGCGACACTGATGCAGTCCGAACGACCAGTATGGAACCTCGGCAGGGACGCCTACAACTTCCGCGTACTGCCTCGCCACCTCCGTAGGGTCGGTCTCGCTTCCGGAGAGGAAGTAGAAGTCCAAGACACCTCCGATCACATTGTACTCGAGACTCGTCCCGGACCCCTCGGTGTCATTGATCTTGATATCCATACCGTTCGAGTTCACCAAGAACACGCCGTGTGTGCCGCTGGTCCTATGTTCATAGTAGATCGGGTGGTTTCCGTACAAGTTCGTCCCCGTCGGCACACCGTAAGCATCGCGCGACCACATCGTACGCGTGTAGTTGTTCGTCGGTGAACGGAATGTGTCCGTATGCTCACCCAAGCCATAGATATTCGCGTTCGCAGGCAGGTCGGTCTTCACGCGCAAGTACTGGGGCTCGAAGATGATGGGGTGCGACGCCGTCGAGAACAAGACCTCATGCGTGGACGCCCGGTAAACAGAGAACGAGAATGGCGAGGTTGTGTAATTGAACCTGATCGAGGCGCTATGGGGTGACACGAGTAGGTCCGCGTGGGGCCGAGGGAGGACAGACGCCGGGACCTCATAACGCGCGTCAGAGGGGTCCGTGATCTTCACATGAATGCGATCCGCTACAATGGTCAAGAAGCTATCAGTACAAGACTTGAACGAACAAGAACGACGTCAACTGACTGGTCTCGTAGGTGACTTCGAGCTTAAGCTGCTCAATATCAGGACCAAAGACGTTGCAGGCCTTTCCAGCAAGGACGAGATCTGCCGTCAGCTTCGGCCCGAACGTGAACACATTCTTCGCTCTATATCCGGGGCACGCATCGAGAGCGGCGGGGTCGATGACGGTCGCTCTGGACAAGAGAACGAGTTGTCCGAGGAGCGCGAACCTCAGTGCAGCGCGTAGGGACATGGCTGCGAGGATGTGGACGAACGGCGGGCGTTGGAGAATGCGGACTGCGAGCAAGGCTCATATATACCGCTCAAAGCGACCCTGACGTCGGTAGTCGCGGCGCGCCTGCGGTCTTCTCTTCCTCGTGTTCTGTGTCGCGGCTGGGTTCACTTGACCGAGGAACGTGCTCATGTGACGCTTGCGACCATGTTGGTTCGGGCTCGCTCTGATCCTGTCTGATGGCTGGCCGCTCTCACCACGGCGGGATTCACTTGCGTGGATTGATGAGTGCGACCGTCGTCCCCGGATCCCGACGCGTCGGCAACTAGTCGCATATGTATGATCGGCTGGCGCAGCCAAGGAACCTGACTCCGCCTGGGGCGACGTGTAGTTTTGGCAAGAGAGCTGCTTACTATGTGCACTTTGGATTCGTAATCATATTGAGCCTGAGGCACAAGTTGAACACGAGGCTGTGAATAATGATGAGACTCACTGGACGCTGTATGGTAGTCTCGTGAACGAGTCAAGTTGCAAACTGCATTAAACGGAACATGGAGGTACGGATAAGGCCTTGAGCGTGAAAGTTGGACAGTTCAAGTTGGAGAAAGGCGGAAGCAGTTGGCATATTGATATTACTTGACTTTAGGTATATTACTACTAATACTTGTATTGGGCATGGTGCTATAGTGTAGTGGTTATCACTCGGGATTTTGATGACCTACTTTCCCGAAACCCAGGTTCGAACCCTGGTAGCACCTCAGGTGTAGNTTTTTTTTTGTCACGCTGTACAAGCCTGCCACTTTGACGACCCGGATGCTCGGCTTAATCACACTTCATCCTTCCTGGTACTACTACTCGTAGCTAACACTCCGCACGGCCGCCCTGACGAGACAACCTCTGTCCATCTCATGAACCGCCTGGCTGATGGCTTTAGTTCTCTGAAGTCTGCAGTATCACCACGGTAATGACGTGCACAACCATCGAGGACGGTGACAATTCGCTGGCCCAGGTGTGTGGCCGCCATGGATGTATGGAATCACGCCTGCTATCACGGTCCTATGTCCTCCTGATGAAAACTGAAATGTGAGTAGTGCATGATTAGATAGGCGCCTATGAGTACGATTATTCTCTCACTCACCATGTAGGCCCTGGCCCCTCCCAGAGTAGCAGCCCGTTCTTGTCCTGTGGCTTCCCCATCGCAAAATCTTCTACATGCTCTTTCCCCTCACAATGCGATCTTCCTCCTGCTGCGCTGAGGCCTCAGTTCGACGGTTCAGAGTGTTTTGGTGACGCAGAGGCTCAGCGACTCAGGCTCCGATGTAACACCGGTGTCTATACGATGTTCAGCACTGAGCACATTTTCGAGGTCCCCCATCGATCGCGTGCAGGCAAGTAATCAGAACATCTTTCTTCATGCGTAGACAATGCAATAAAACCTCTACCGCATCATCCTAGAATCGCTATCCCTCAGCCAGGCTAGCACAACAAATGCCTACCATCATAGCATCACCTGACAAAGACTCCTATTGAGGCACTGCAAGGATTATCGATACGTACGGCTTTAGACATATCCGTGCCGAAGTAATCTCACTGTGCAAGGTACCGCCGTGACTTACGGCACAGTAGCGCGTTCCTCCAGCAGCGGAGTCGTAATAATGACAGGTCTCGGACAAGATAGCCTCTTGAGGCGATGCTGAAGCGGAGCTCGCAAGACGATATCAGGTTCTTGTACCCTGTCATTCCTCTCGCCGACCTCCATCCATCTCTTCCAACACTTCTTTCTCCTCCCAAGTGTCGCTAGAAGCCTTCCATGCGCAGCCAAATGAGCGGCTTCCCCGGCGTCAACACTTCGTTCGTTCTGCGATCTGACGACCCTCTCGAATCTAAGCTGGGAGATACATTGCTTTTCCGCCAGGACACGGGCTCGCAGCCTCACAGGACGCTGGTCGTCTCTGCGCACACGAAGGCGCTCTACTACACAATCTATACGGAAGACGACGACTCCCGAGCGTGCATATTCAGAGGTCTTGTCGACAGTCCGGACTCGCAGCGGGACGCGATTGCAATCGTATCGACAGCTCGGAAACACAGATTAGCGACCGCACCCTCCAAGTTCCATCCGTTCCATTCTGCGAAGTACGGTGGGAGCACCTGTGAGTCGGGTCAGAACGACGCGATGGAAAAGGTGGATACGAAGAACGTCTCTGACGCTGACGGCGGGATCTCTGCTTCGATTCTGTCAGCGTGCACGAGCGAGAAGGAGAAGAAGACCTTGGAAGACGAGAATATATTCTACGAAACCAAGCAGGGAGCGTCATTGGCCACATACCTGTCGAACGACTTAGAGACGGTGATCATCACCTACGGCCGTGCTGCACCCCCGTACTTGAGGAAGTGTTTGCGGATGGAGAAGCAACGGTCGGTATATCGTACCGCCGACGAGAGACCCGATTATTCATGCTTTGCGCTAGCATTACGTTGACAATGCACGGAAAGACATACGAGTTCTGTTTGGATCAAGCAACGAAGCCCGCGGTGAGCTAGAGTCGCGATCGAACCCCGTACTTGCGGATGGTCCCTAGATTGATCAACACATCTTGGCTTGCTTCTCAGATATACGCCGTGGAGCCGTCTTCGAGGGCGCCGCGGAGTCAAGTGGCTTGGTCTAATGCGGCAGGGGTGCAGAACATAGAAGGAAAGCTACACACCGTCTTCCCCGCGTCTCTGATATTCTATCCCGAAGTGCGCGGCTTCCTGGATGCGGTCATCGTAGCCCTCGTGTCGTGGCAGCTCCAGGCAAGTCTGTAGTTGACGCCTTGGCGCAGTAGCGCCAGGCGTTCGATCCCAACTGTATCACCAAATGTATTCAACGAAGGCGATCGTGACCGCTCCTGTTTGTTCACGCACAGGTTGGATGTGGCAGACCGACGATGAACAAGCCACATTGGCTGCGGACGTCCATGCAAGTGAGCCCTCGTCTCCCCGGGCTGCGGCTAACAACCCCTGCGCCCGCCGTAATACGTAACCGGGTTCGTTTCGTCATTGTTTGTGCCATAGGTCACGGACGACGATACGACCCCGAATTGGCCTCGCCGGCGTGACCGCATGCGGTGCAACTAGAGGGGTGTCCGTTCGACACTGCTCGTGATGGCGATGCACCGAGCCCGACTCCCAGCATGTCAAATTCCAGCTCGGGCGTAAAGGGCGGTCAAAGATTGCGCGTCCCCGGAAGGGCAAATATAGCATCAGTGCCACATGCCAGCGGAATCACAAGGCAACTGCGCCGCTGCGTGCAACCCACGAGAGTGGGCGTTGAATAAAGTCTAACGACATGCTTCCGGAACGACTTGAATGAGCTGCGGGCTTTGCCTGCCACACCGATATCCGGGTCCGATGCACGCGACGCTAGTATCTAGCCCCATCCATTTCACGGTGACAATGTCATACGAGACCTAGTACTGTATCACGCCTGATGATCGCGGGAGGATAGACAACTTCGCCATCCATAACCGATCTAGGCACCCCGCGCTAGGAAGCCGACGCGTGCATGGGGTTCGCTGCCAGTGTAGATCTGAAGATCGACGCACACGAGGCCCAACGCAGTACAGAAACCAAGTATAGGGGACAGCTTGCACGATGATACTTCCCATTCTTCCGCCGAGATCGCCAGCGCTGCCGTAGGTGGTACGGAATCCATATATAGGGGCTACTGCGCCCATATGGACTGTCAGACCGGCGATTCCGGCGACCAACTTGATGACCTAGGTTGGCGAACGGCCAGGGTCCACCTCTCGCAGCCGGATGGCTATCGGTGATACAAGCTCTTACGTGGGAATACGAACAAGAACAACCTTTGCTAGTGGTCAGTCGCAGGACTATATCTTGAGTAGACATTGCGACAATTCCATGATTGACGTAGGGACGATGGATAGGTAGTGTTTCCGATTGCATAGATACTGCCGTGGAGATAATTAGGGATTAAGCTAGGTATACGCTACGGACACGTCATGTCAATGGTTCAAGATGGCCAAGAAATAGAGAGCAACAGTGGCGCAAGAAATGTACACGAGGCGCTAAAGGGCACTTCACCGACCCGTGCACCCGGGACAGTATCCTGCCATCTGCGGGGCTGTAGGGAGTGATCTAGTCGGCGCGAGGAAGCGATCGGGGTGTAGCTGGAACTTACAGTACTGCTGTGGGTGGCCGCGGCTACAAAGAAAAATGATTGTTGAGTGTCCGGGATGCATGCGGCTGTCGCGTGCGAAGACTTACTATTGCTTGCAAGTCTGTTTGCATGAAGACCCTGAGCAGCTCTTCGGATGCAGCGGACTGAATCTGCACCGTGGGTTGTCGCACTGGACCTAAAGTGGGGCACGGTTAAGGAGATGGAACTGAATCAAGACGGCTTCCTGTTCACCTGTTGATCAGGCTGGCATGATTTGTTGAGCTCGACGTGCGCATATGATTTGTAGCAGAGACATACCATCGGGTAGACATGGCCACATTTCTCGTAGACGTAGCAAACTCTGAGTCGTTGTGAGCAAATTGTGACATCGGCGTGATATGGTAAAGGCGTACTGGCGAAGGTAGCACATCGTGAGCTTGGAAGTGAGCTTTTGGGGCTTGAGAGGTATGTCGTATGAGTTGTTTCGGGAGGGAGTGTAGGAAGTACGATGTCTAGGAAGCTCTGCGAAGCCATGACCTTTATACTGACCTAAGGACGGCGAGATCTCACCAGCAATGTACAATCTCCGAAGGCATTGTGAATGAGAAGGTGAGGTGATGTTCAGTAGTTCTTACCGCGCAGATGGGCCGTCGGAGGCGCAGGGCCAAGCATGGGTCCACCGTAGGATCAGACACCCGTAAAGTCATGGTACGGGCGCAAGTCGCCGATCGAGTAATAGGGGTATTACGTGCGAGCGCATTCGGCTGGAGAAAAGCGCACGAGCACGAGGGGCTGGGGTCTTCCAAGGTTGGAAGAACTAGTGTTGAACATCAGCTCGAGTCCACTCAAGCGCACAGATGGGTTTCATATCTCAAAACGTCAAGCCAATATCTTAATCTCCGATGCTCGTCATACGAAACAGCTCATGCTTCCGGAGTGCCGAGCGGTTCCACGAGCGTCCGAGGCGACCTAGGGATGGTGGCTGCGATGGTCAGAAGCACCCTTTTAGAACAGAGGTCAACATGGTCTGTCGAGTTCTCAACAAACTTAAGCGAGCAATGGGCACCGAAGTACGACAGGCTTCAGAATGATGAGTCTCGCCGGAAGCCGAGGAGGTGGCAGAGCGAGGAAAAGGAGCATAGCACCGTAGTCCGACTCCGGCGCTGTGGACGCTCGCGTGTGGTGCTGGACGCTTTCCCGATGCGGTACTTGTCCACGTGGCAGGAAAAGCAGTGCTCTCATTTAGGAGCAAATCGTCTGCAGGCGTCTCCAAGCGTGACCGAGACCGCCGTCCCGGGTCCAGTGAGTACAACGTTTTCCTCGAATGGAACGGCTTGTTAATGCCAGTGTGTCTCACACAGCTCGATTAAACATATGGGAAAGAAGGGCAAGTCAAAGGTGTTTGTCGAAAGCAAGGTAGCTGCCGTACAGGGCTCATCCGAACTGGAACACGTCGCTAATCATGTCGCTCTGAAATACGATTAGGATGTCGCCGTAGACCTCGCAAGAAGCGTGGCAGATATCGAGGAGCAGAAGTCACGCGCAAAGGTCGAGGCACATCACTCCAAGGTTAGCATGCAACCCTGCCGGCTTCAGCACTAGCGGTTCGAGTGATAGACCCTTGTCTGGTTTACGTAGGCATCTGCCCACGCCACATCGTCTTCTGAACAGAAGCATAAGAGCTCTTCAAAAACGAGACTGGTAGGCGGTTGATGTCATTCTGTGGACAAAAAGTGATGATGACCCGAGAGATAGGAACGTGCAAAGGCCGTTGTCGCAGCGCAAGCAGCGCGAGCGAAACGAGAGAAAGCAAAGCTCCGCAAGAAAGCTCGGACCTCCGCCGCTGGAGATGAGGACGCCCCCAAATCTCAAACAATCTCCGGCGAGAAAAACAAGTTCAATAGCGGAGGGATGCCTAGAAAGCGAGTCACATTCGGCTGAGGTTTGCTTTAAGTTCCACCGAATGAGGTAAACTGCCCGCGCCGCGGCCAGCGCCCTTTACGGCTCAGGTACCCAATCCTGCATGCTCGGAGACAAGTAGTGGAGGAGGCCGTCGTGCAGTCTTGGTCTCCATCGTGCGGGAGCGCCCCCGGGGCTGCTGCTTCCGACACAGCCTCGAGCGATCCGGGACGACTATCTCACTGCTAGCTTTTCCGGTCACTTATACACCTGTGGCAATAGGAATAGTCCATTGGAAGTGTTCAGGAGTGACTATGATAACATACCACGATCTGAGCACCGGCCTTTTCCCTACGCTCTGGCAAGGTCAGTTAAGTCCGGTTCATTCGGTAACGGTATGCAGCTGATCCGCCGGAAGGTCTTAGTTTGTATCATCATTGCTTTGATGAAACTGGATAGTTCAGTGGGCGACTCGCGGGTTCTCGTCGACCGCTCGATGAAAATACGCAACCAGCTAAGATGGCGCCCATAACGTGACGTTTTCATTGAACTCTACTGGGTGCTTAGTCCAAGGTGCATGTGCGACGTTCGATATATGAGAGGGTAAGACGCACGGACACCATTCGCAGAATCAGCAACTGTGACACGCCGGAAGTTCCCGGTTGGCCATTCTACGCACCGCAACACATTCCCATGACGCCTGCAGATATCAGGGCGGGCTCAGGGCGGTGCTGATGCCTTTACAAGCTCAAGCAAGCTACACAGCGCTAACATATCCGGTCGCCCACAATCCGATATCGCCCTCACATGCTCAGCGCGCGAGACCGATTCGCAACTGAGCATCGCGGTCGAGCAGGTTGTCAAAATCACTCCTGTGAGGACTTTTCCGTATGTGCGTACCACTCTTTCGGAAAGATGTCAACAATGCAATGGTAGCGCGGATCCCCGATCTCACCTTCCAAGTTTTTCGGTGACATGCGCCCACCATCAATCCAGCTTTGTCCAGAACGTATGGAACGGTCGACGTGCCAGGTGCGTTCGATGACTCGACGTGTGCAGTGAACACCTGCGCCTTCAATATAGGAGCTCTTAATCAGTTCATTTGACACTTCCATCCGCGAGATGAACCGCTGGAACGGCTTCGAGTGGTTAGAGCACGGTGTTCATGCCATCCACCGACGTGCGCCCAACCGAGGGTGACACAGCGGTCCAGCGGCCACTTGTTACTGATACCCTGCTGACTTCACTGCTCCGAGCTTCTGCACCCTCCGCCGTTGACCCTGGCGGTACGCCGTCGTCCGTGCGGTGCGCTCGAACCTTTTGACGCATGCTGTGTCTTCTTGCGATATCTATGAGAAGATGACATGTCCCAGGACACGATGACGGACTGAGAGGTTCCCCGCCGTCCTGGACACTTGCGACGAACTACACGTGAAGATTTCGTTGCCGAGACTATACAATGCGGATAACAATACCATGAGTAAGCGGTCTTGTAGATACATCAGACAATAACGTGAGCGATGTAAGCCAAGCGTCACCAACGACGTCAATATCCCACTCCAACCGCGCCCTGGCTCTGCGTAGTCGGCATGTCCTCCTCGTCCGCCTCATCCAGATCACGCAACCATCCGTTGTAATCCACATCCCGCTCGAGCAATTCGCTCACACGGTCGACCTGGCCCTCGACATCAAATTGCGAATTGTACCCCATTCCAAAAAAGCCACTGCTGCCGCGCATGAGACCTTGCCCTTGACTTTGGCCCTGGCTGCGCGCGCCGATAAACGGATCGTCGTCATTCGCGCTTGGCCGCTGAGAAGACACGAATGCCGGCACGAATGCGCCAGGATTCTGTGTGAAGAGCGGTGACACAGGCGAGCGGTGCACGATGGAGGCTGAATCAGAAGAGCCCGATGCAGGAGAAGAGAAATATGTCTTTGTCGGGGACGGCTCCGGCTCCGAGTCCTCCGCGACACCAGGAAGCTCCGTCTCCAATTCGACCTGTTGCTTCGCATGCCCCGCCTTGTTGCTGCTGCCCCCACCAGCCTGACTCTGAGGCGTGTGCTTCCTTGACGGCGGCCTTGGGCGCGGCTTCGAGCGCCGCGACGACGCCAGGAGCTCAGTCAGGGTGGGTAGTGTATGACGGTCCGGAGTGGTCGGAACGGGCAGCCCCTTTGCGTTACCAAGGCCTTTGCCCCTTGACACGGGAGTTACAGGAGCCTTAGCAGGGGATGTAGATAGCGGGGGAGTCGACGGCGGTACTAGCTGGGGACCGCTCGAAATAGGTTCTTGTTCCAAAAACGGGTCCCCGCGCGCTCGTTTAGACGGTGGTGCTTTGGACCGAGGCGACTGCGGTGAAACATCCATTCCGTCCTCGCCCGAGGAGTCAGGAGTGCGAGCGCGCTTCGTCGGTCTGGGTACGGGCGAAACTGCAGGTGGGTTGGAGGACTCCGGTGGCGGGATTCGGGATTGCGGATGAGCTGGGTCGAAAGATCTGGACGAGTAGGGTGATTGAGGGGACGATGGTGGAGGTGAACAGGGCGCGATGGGCGCTGGTTTATGGCGTCTGCGGTTCAGGGGCGGTGTTGAGGTCTTCAACTGCGATGGGAATGAAGGAGGTAGGAATGACTGTAAATGAGCAACATTAACAGATGATCAGGATGTCGCAGTAGTCAAAGGACGTGCACTGACAAACTCTGGCACTTCCGCAATCAGGGGCAGGTCATTGTGATCTTGCGACAGAATTGGCACATCATCGTCGCCTCCACAATGATTCAGTGGTTTCGCTGCTTTCGTAGCGTGAGCTGGATCTGGTCGACCAGGTGAACGCGCTGGAGATGTGGGCTGTGGTTTCGAAGCCGCGCTGCGACCTCCCTTCGCGTCTGTGACGCTCGCACGTTTCACAACACGGAAGCCGAGCGAGGTCTGAACCTTCTCCCCGGGAGGATGCGTCGACTTGGTCTTGCCTGTCGCCTTGTCCCCCTGAGAGTGAACGACCTCGGAGGCTGCTTGCACATCTTCTACCTCTGTGACCACTTCCGCTTGCCATCTCTCGATCTTCTTTCGGACGACTTCCGCCTTGCTGGGTGAGGGTGGTGGGCGTGACGACGACGACGCAGCTTTCTCTGGTGCATGCTTAGACCAATACTTGGACGTCTTCACAGCGCCTGGAGAAGTCTTAGCTTTGGATGTACTCTTCTCCGCTTGAACAGCCTTCTCCCATTTCTTCTCGTAGCGTTTCCACCTCTCCTCTGTTTCTGGCAATGCCCACTCGAATTTATTGTCAAGGATGACTGGCCTCCCGTCGCCCATCCTCACGCCTGGCGCCACCCCGATGTATCTTCTGCTGGTACACGCAAGCTGTGTGATTCTTGAAACGTGACCCCACTTCGGATGCGTGGTGTCACCCTCTGCCAGGCGCAATGCGTACGAAACTTGACTCTTCCACTCCGCGGTGCGTGCATCAGAACTTGGCGAAGCTGGACGTGAAGCCGCACACAGTTCCTCAGGTAGCATGATATAGTCCGTGTTCATCCGGTCAACCAGTTCAGAGAGACGTATTCCTGGGACCGACATTGAGGATGTACTTGGTGCCGAGGATGAGACTTCCATGGCTATTGGGACGATCTCGGAATGGCTGTTTGTTCACCCAATATTGAAGCTGTATCTGTTCCCCGCGAGTATCCAAAAGATAGTGCTTCCAAATGTTGGCAATAATGGTCGGGGCGAGAAGAGTCAAGACGTCCGCGTCGAGGTCAAGAAGAGAGGTGCATGTTCGATGCGGGACCAATGTTGCAGCCACAACAACCGATGGCCACGCTCTGCCGGATTAGGTGGACAATGTCTTACGTAATAAGTCTTTGGGCGCTTCTTTCAACCTCACTCAGCGCCCTCGTTCCGCACACTCATAAGGAGATCCTCAAGGCATCGGTCATAGGTTCAAGAATTCATGCCCTGTTCTCAGGAAATACTGAGTTGCATACAACATGCTAGCTAGCAGTGAATATACACTGAGTATAAGATCAATAGCGAAAGCATGCGTGCGTGCGTAGAGAAAGTAATCGCTAGGAGAATAGTCGTATGAATACATATGGTACAATGGCTGGGACATTCGAATTGGTCATGCGTAGGGCCATGGCAAGACTATTGGATTAGGAACATTGCGCGGGAACGTTGTAAGCCGAGTGGAGGTCTCGCGGATCATCATAGGTATCATAAAAGTCATCACCATAATCATATCCTGTTGGGAACGCGTCAACGCGACGATCACCAGCGCGTCGCGTCGAGGGTCCAGCCCTATACTGCCATGCTGTGACGCCGGATATCATCGCCCTCGAGCCTGCGCGAACCAGAGGCATGGACGCTCCGCCGACGGCTGTCGACGTTCGCCCATGAACCGGTGCGTAGACCACCGAACTCTGCGTCTGCCTGGGTACCCTCGCTTTCGTCGTCGTCGGGTGGGACATACGCCCGAGACTTCTTGCGCTTCACAGTCCCGGTGGAAGGTGGCTCGGCATCCGCATCAGCTGAATGCGACGACGATGACCGCGAGGAAACCGGTGGCGCATCCTCGTGAGCGATCGAACTGCGTTTCGTGCTCGTCGGTGGGGGTACTGGATCGGGCTTCCGCATTTTCCTGGGCATCAAATGAGTATCGTGTACATACAACCAGATGGCCAAGGAACGTTTCCGGAGAACGTACGTATTCAGCTTAGGCTCAGCATAGTTGATACTCTTGCGCACCCGGCGTTCACGACCGCCGATGAGTGTCTCCGGCTCTGCCTGAGGTAGCTCGGCAATAGGGCTGGATGATCGAGGTGTGGGGAGATGAGGCGAAGGTTTCGACGATGGCGCGGGTGTGGTAGCAGGTGTTGATAAGAAATTACGCGTAGAACTGCTTGCCATACTAGACGATGTCGCAGAGGTAGGCACATCGACGTCCGGCGTGCGTCGTCGCTCATCTGACCTACAGGTTAGATCATCGAGAAACGATGAACAGGTGTCACCTTAGTACGCACCGGACGTAGTGTTGAGTTGTGGTAGAGCGGAGCGGCCTGCTTGCGAATTAGTCACATCCTTGAGCTTGGACTTGCTCCCTTCAGGCGCATCTACCGGATCTTCAACCGCCCGTTGCTTCTTCCGCTCGCGTGGTCGGGAGGGCTCCATGGCTGAGTCACCGTCCCGCTCACGTTCACGCGCACGTTCACTCTCCCTCTCCCTTTCCCTCTTCTCGCGTCGCTTCGTGGCTGCCTGCAGGATGGCCTCCACCTCATCTTCGTCCGGCTCTACGGGAGGATCCTCCTCTTCTAAGGCATCCCGCAACGGTGATTCCGGCACTGGACTTGGCGGTCGATTCAGGCTGTCCGCGGTGACTGCCGTGATGGACACGCTTGTGAGGAGGCCACTCTGTCTCCTCGTGGGTCTCCGTTTGCCGCTCTTGCCCAATTGTTCCTCGAAGTCGATATGGACGGTGTCTACGGCAGGTGGTGGGGAAGTCTTCTGGGAAGGGAGTGGTAGACGACTAGAGCTAGCAGCGCGGGACTTCGTCTTGCGTTTGCGCGGCATGGACGGGCTTGTCTCTTGTTCGACGTCGGCGTCAGGGTCGTCAGGCGACGATACGTTGTTCTCGTCATCCTCGACGATTCCGGGGACGGTAGGTGGTCGTGCTAGTCTGTTGGGTGGTGGGGAGACATTGGGATCAGGGATCGGGCGGCGTGCACGGGGTGGTGGGGGGTGGGTCTCCGGAGTAGAGGATCGTCCGTGGGGTACTCCCCAAGACTTGCGGATAAGGCCAAGTTGTTTCATGAGAGTATGAGTCTACAAGCTGTCAAGCTTGACAGCCACAGAGTACGTAGGACATGGACATACCGCAGATTCCGTGTCAGCCAGAATTTTCTGCGACTTCTCTTTCTCCTTCTTCAGCTGCGATGTGAGTG
Organism: Trametes cubensis; assembly: GCA_029747595.1. Classification (NCBI taxonomy): domain Eukaryota; kingdom Fungi; phylum Basidiomycota; class Agaricomycetes; order Polyporales; family Polyporaceae; genus Trametes; species Trametes cubensis. The sequence continues at coordinate 110,736 of JAPEVG010000043.1, forward strand.
CAATCTCCGAGGCCCGCAGGCGAAGATTCTCCACATATAGAGTAGATATCTGTGCATTGAGTTCCTCGATCCGGGCACTCAGAGTGGAGTTTAGTCTGGTGTGCACGCGGATGAGTATCTATCCACTAGAACTTGCGGAGCATACGTACTTCGTGATATGTTTGTTCGCCAGAAGGAACTTCTTCTTGACTGTGAAGGACGGCGACCGCAGTGTGAGATGCACGATACGTTAACGATACCACGGAGTAGGTACGCACAGTTCTCGAACTCGAGCAGGGTGTCATTCTGCCTAGAGTCAATAGATACGCGCGATTGTCGTCTGCTCATCGCTTCCGGCGGTGAGCAGCGATGCAGAGTCGTCGTGGTCGAGGTCGAGGTCGCGGTCGAGGAATGTGGCTCGGACGTTGTTGTTCGACTTGCCGCCCACGCGACGGACCCAGTGGTTCGGTTCTTGGCATGAGGCTAGTTCGGATAGGCGTCTAGAGCCGAACCAAGTGCTTCATTCTTAGATCGCAACTCCAAACGACTCATTCAGCGACCACCATCACCGTCACCGCCGTCCTCAGCGACAACGAACTCTTTCTTGTCATCGTGCGGTGCCCCGTAAACCACAATCAGTGCTTGTGCGACATGACTAACGTCTCATCAGGGTCTAAGCGTGCTTGGGATGGGCCAAACGATGCCGAAGCTCACAAAAGACCTCGAGAGGACGGCCGAGACCGGCGCGACGGGCATCTAGAGTCGCCGCGTAGGAAACCACCTCATGGCAGAAGGGACGTCGATGACAGGAGAGTCAACAGCGACCGGCGACCTCGGGGAGACTATAGGCCGCGAAGCAGAGATCGGGACCATGCTAGACGACGTTCGCATGATCTGAGCCGAGAACGAGACAGGCGCGACGACAGGGAGCGGGAGAGGGATAGAGACAGAGACCGCGGTCGGGAGAGGAGTTTCACGTCTCGGAGAGACGATATTCGACGCGATGGTAGCCGTGTCGATGACCGACGTCGGGACGACCGCAGACACCCTTCACCTCCTAGAGATCGACAACCGAGCGGTGCACACCCACCTCCACCCACATCGGTTGAGGACGAGAAGGAAGAAGGCGAGTGAGTATCGCGTTCCTAACCGTACTCTCACTTCGACAGTATCTCACAATCAAGGTTTGCTCCAGAATCTCTCCTCGACCAGCCAGAGCGCCCTCTCCCCCACGTTCACAACGACCTCGTAGTCCACCCCCCTCTAACCCAGAACCCAAGACGGACCAGCAATCGCAATCGAAACCCAACCAAGGAACCGAGCCGGAAATGGAGTTGGACCTACCTCCTTCTCCACCCCCTGTCGAAGAGACGCTTGCCGCCCGTCGCGCAAGACGTCAAGCTATATTAGCGAAATATGCAGGCATCGCAAGTTCCAACGTCAGCCAGGGACCCACACCGAGTCCTGGACCTAGTAGTGCGGTTGAGCCGCCCCCTGCAACGCCTGATGTCTCTAATTTCCCATCTCAGGCGCAGAGTGTCGTCGGATCACCCAGTCGCGCAGAATCCGTTCGCGCAGACAGTGCCGGTACGTATCAGGTATGCGTATCAGTGCATATATTGACCGTCTCGATGCTACAGTGCCCGAGGCGCGCAGAACAGTTTCGGTGTCGCCCACACCTGGCTTGTTCTCGCTTGCCAAAGGCGACGAAGAAGAGAAAGCGCAAGCACAGAACGCGGTGGGTGAGCAAATCTCTGCTGCGGACTACGACCCCAGCTTGGATCGCCGTGAGGATGAGCAGAAACGTGTTTGGGGTGTCAAAGAGGAGCCCGAGGACATTGAGATGGTGGAAGAGGAGGAAGAAGATGTCGATGACATGTTTGCTATTGCTGCCTCACCGAAGAAGGTCAAGAAGGTCAAGCGGGTCGCAGTACGTCTTTCTCATCCTCGATGGTGTGCTACGTCTGCTAAGATATCTCAGAAACCTGCCGTACCAGCTATTGTTACGGCCACTCTGGACTCCGCTGCCGACTCGGAAGGTTACTACCAGATTATCTTGGGCGAACAACTTGATGGCGGCCGCTATCAGGTATTTTCTTCTCTTGGCAAAGGCATGTTCGCCAACGTTGTGAGGGCGCGCGTCTTGCAAGGAGATGCCAGCGAGGTTGGCAAGGAAGTAGCAATCAAGATAGTTCGGTGCCAAGAGTCAATGTACGACATTTTTTGCGTGGTTAAGCTTTAGTCACTGAATGCAGCGTAGGTACAAAGCCGGGCAGAAAGAAGTACAGATCCTCAACAAGATTCGACAGGCCGACCCGGAGGACAAGAAACATATCGTCCGCTTAGAACGCACCTTCGATCATCGCGGACACCTCTGCTTAGTGTTCGAAAATTTGAGGTAAGGTCTATGTTACCAGTTGTATCAGCATCTCACTAACGCTCTCGGCGATATAGTATGAATCTGCGCGACGTAGTCAAGCGATTCGGTAAAGACGTCGGCCTGAATATTCGTGCAGTGCGCGCCTACGCTCACCAACTATTCCTTGCCCTGAGTCTGCTGCGCAAATGTAACATTATGCACGCAGACATCAAACCCGATAACATTCTAGTACGTGTTCACCGTGATTCTTCATGCTGTAATCAATGTGCTCACGCTATTACAGGTCAATGAAGCGAAGACGTTGCTCAAGCTGTGCGACCTTGGCTCCGCTTCGGATGCTTCTGAGAATGATATCACGCCTTACTTGGTGTCTAGGTTCTACCGCGCGCCAGAAATCAGTACGTCGTCTTCCCTGGCCTATACCCCACTACTCTGATCGTCCGATCCTCCAGTCATGGGACATCCGTACGACCCCGCGATTGACATATGGTCCATTGGCTGTACGCTGTACGAGCTGTACACAGGGAAGATCTTGTTTCCTGGACGGACCAACAACCACATGCTCCTTCTCATGATGGAATTGAAGGGCCGTTTCCCCTCTAAGATGATCAAGCGCGCTAAGTTCGGAGAGCAGTACTTCGATGAGCTGGGCGCTTTCCTCAGCGTAGAGCAAGATCGTGTCACGGGCATGGTGCGTGGTGCTTATCTGAAGCCTCGAGGATTCCGGTCTAACGATGTTCAATTCCCACAGGATGTCGTGCGGAAGGTTCATCTCACGCAGCCAACTAGGGATCTTCGGCAACGGCTCCTCCCACCAAGCTCCGTGAAGCTCAAGGACGAGGAAAGCAAGATGCTGATGTCGTTCGTGGACCTTCTAGACAAGTGCCTTGCTCTAGATCCAACGAAGCGGATAACGCCCAAGGACGCGCTAGTGCATCCCTTCATCCGCGGATGATAATCCGCCTCGCCACGGCTTACCAGGTGACGATTCGCGGAGCGAAGGTGGCCGCCAGTCGTCTCGTTCACGCAATCTATCTGATCGTCGAGCCCTTTCGTCCATCAGGTGTCTCACTATGTATATTCGAGGCCCATAGACGGACTTGGTCTTGAAGCTAGCACTCGTGTAATAGTAGACTGTCGTAATGGAAGCGACACAACGTTCCCTGCAGCCATCAAGACCAAACGGCCGGTTACCGGTTGCTACGACCGATGCCAGCCCCTTCTGGCCTTGCGCGCCCCAGACCGTATATTATCTTATATCCGAATCTGCGTAACTGATTACACGCCGTGGCCCGTCCACTGTGGGTCGGAGGAGGCGGGTGATGACATTCTGGGGCTAATCCTCGTCAGGTGAGCCCCCTCAACGAAATCGATCGAATGCTGTACTGGGTCACGGTATCCCGCCCAGGAAGGTGTGGCAGACAGGCAGGGGTTCACGGCGTTGACGACTTGGCTTAGATAGCTGGGTCGGCCTCGCTCCCTTGCCGGAGTAACCGTAGTACCTCGGTCGTCAATCAGACGGTGGGGATGCCAGGAGCATATAAGCCGACCACTGCCACNGGGGAGGCTGCAAGGGGTGTTCGCCCACCTATCCACCACACCCGACATGGCTTCTGAACGCAAGCTGCCCACCTTCGACGAGCTGCCCAAGTTCAAGGACTTCACAGGCTGCGCCTGGGAGGTCTGGGGCAAGGAAGATCAGCTTGGCACCGTGAACCTCCTCACTGAGGAGGTGGTCAAGGAGGCGTCTAAGGAGATCAAGTGAGTCACCATCGTTCACCCGTCGGGTTCTGTGTTGATTGCGATGCAGGACGGGCAAGGCGATAGGCTTGAACTGGTCAGTATCCATTCTCTCAAAATCGCCGTGATAGGCCCGCAGTACTGATTGTAGGCTGGTATCTTGAAGGCCGATCAACTTCCCCGCCAAGGTTCGANCCCCCCTTCTGTTGAGTTGCCGGGCTGTGGCTGAGTTCTACATCTGGAATAGCCCGCATTTCACCGTCAAGCCCCTGTACACGAGGTCATATTCCATGAGGCCTATGGCGCCGTCCACGACGACATCCTCCATATTGTAAGAGAATTCGGTTCACCTTTCCAGTCGCATCCTCACGTACTGCCCGGTTATGGTAGAACACTCAATCTGGCACTCAATGGGATGGCCTGAAGCACTTCGGCTTGCTCCATCACGGACTCTTCTACCAGGGGTAAGTTACGTCCCATCAATAACAGCTCTGCCGAGACTGAGCCGTTCGTTCCAGAGTCCCGGCAAGTTTCTTCCAGTCGGGCAATCTCAAGCAGAATAGCCCTGCGGACGTCAACCCCGAGCTCATCAAGTACGGCATTCACAGTACGTACTCTCGCGTTTACGCGAATGCATCGTATCGACTCACGAGATCATCGCGTACAACTTAGACTGGGCTCAACACGGTATCTGTGGCCGTGGTGTCCTTGTGGACTTGGTCAAGTACTACGAGGAGAAGCACGGCAAGCTCCCTTATGATCCTATCACGACGCATGCCATCCCGCTCGCAGACATCCTGGACTGCGCCAAGAAGCAAGGCGTTACTTTCAGGAAGGCGGACATCCTCATCCTCCGCGTCGGCTTCATAAAGCGCTTCAACGGTGCGACCGAGGCGGAGCGGAACTCCATCGGCGAGAAGGAAGAGACCTTGTACGTATGCTTCTGTCTCCGTTCCTCTCGGCGACCGTCTGACTGGGTTTCATAGCGCGGGCATTGAGCAGACCGAGGACATGAAGCGCTTCCTCTGGTACGTGAACATTACTTCTTTTCTACGCGGGATCCGCAGCTGACGGCATCTACAGGGACAACCACTTCGCTGCCATCGCGTCTGATCAGCCCGCCCTTGAGGTAACTATGCTGTTCGCTTCGGTGTCTTGCATGCCAGGTTCTGAACTTCTCACAGCGTTGGCCTCCTCCGGAGGGTGTCCCTCACCTGCACTCGACCCTCCTCGGGTACGTCCTGACGTGTGTGCGCATGAAATGCTGTGGCTTATCGTTCTCCATTCAGTATGTGGGGCATGCCCATCGGCGAGTTCTTCGACCTCGAAGAACTGTCCAAGCACTGCGCCGAGACTGGTCGCTACACGTTCTTCTTTTCCTCATGGCCTCTCAACGTGTAAGTTCGAGTGACACGTAACTAATTGTCAAGGCGCTGACAGCACTTCTGGACAGTCTCGGCGGTGTCGCCAGCCCCCCGAACGCGGCGGTGAGCAGCACGCGTTCGTCTATCCTATAGGGCTCCTTGTACTGACTTCGTTCATTCGTAGGCCTACTTCTGATCGCTTCTTTGCTCATCCAATCTTGTATTGTATATGGAAAGGTTCTCACGGCGGTCTCGGACGTCATCAGTGTAAAGTGCATTCCCAATTCAAATCATGTGCTTATCTCCCCGGCCCTATGCTAGAATTTCATGAACCTACTTGAGCGACATGTGAGCAGCCCTCACGGCGTTAGCATGGACGCAATCGAGTATTCCGATTGTGCTGCCTCATGAAAGTTTGTTTCTTCGCGGAATGAGGGTTACTGCGAGGAAGCTAGGAAGCGTATAGAAATAAGCCTTGACTTCACACAACCGCCGGTCAAGATTGCCACCCCTGAGACAACTGAGAACAGCCCAGGGAGGCGGCGGCCAGGGTAGTTATGCGCAAGCCATGCCGTCCAATCACTGCCCGCGTGAGTCATGAGATGTGGTGAGCAGTCGTAATTGTGCATGACTCTCGCTGACGAACTCGAAACTCTTGAGGTCAAGGTACCACAGGCTCCANGGGTTCGCAGCCACCGCGCTGCGGATCCCACAAGGAACGGTCACGTATACACCCCCGGTCCGCAACCGAGTGGGATTGGAAGGAGCGTCGCCCACCACCGTCCGCCACAGGGGCTATAAGTTGCGTGCGGAGCTCCGTCCCCATGGCCGCGAGACTCAGCGCAAGCCCCAACTCACGATGACGACCGCCGGGACGAGACAACTGCCCGCGTACGACGAGTTGCCCAAGTTCAAGGACTTTTCTGGGTGTGCCTGGGAGGTCTGGGGCAAGGACGACCAGCTCGGGACGATCAATCTTCTGACTGACGATGTGGTCAAAGAGGCGTCCAAAGAGATCAAGTACGTGGATTATCTTGAGCTATATCGCTCTCCTCAGGCCACTAAGCTGATGATATTAGGACCGGGAAGGCGATCTGCTTGAATTGGTAATAGCGTCCACGAAGAGCTCGTGCTCTGGCATGCTACTGAGCCATTTATCCTCTCTTGTACACATCTTGCAGGCCTATCCAGTTTCCGAGCAGGGTACGTCTACATTTTACGTACTACAGCTGTCGGAGGGAACGCTCACCGTGACGTCGGACGTCCCTTCGTCAGCCCGCGTTTGGTCGCATTCCTCCAACCCACGAGGTCATCTTCAAGACGGGTCGCGGGGCGGTCCACGATGACATACTTCACATCGTCAGCATACATTCTATCCTATGGCAAGGTTCACTCAATGCTGATTCGTATCGTGCAGAATACCCAATCCGGGACTCAATGGGATGGCCTGAAGCACTTCGGGCTGTTGGAGCACGGCGTGTTCTATCAAAAGCGAGAAAACTTGTCAGGGCGTGATATCTGCCGTGTCACTGACCTGATTCTCCTATCAGCACGCCTGCCAGCTTCTTCCAGACAGGGCAGATCAAGATATCCAACCCGACCGACGTCGACCCCGAACTCATCAAGTTCGGCATCCACAGTACGTCGCGCAGCCCCTTCACACTGATGTGATTCCTATGATGGTATACCCTAGACTGGGCTCAGCATGGGATATGCGGCCGCGGCGTCCTGCTCGACATGGTGAAGTACTACTGTGATGCGAACGGTGGACGGCTGCCGTACGACCCGATGACTACCCATGCCATCCCAGCTGCGGATCTTGTCGCATGTGCGAAGCAAGAGGGCATCACGTTCCGCACTGGGGACATCCTACTCATCCGGGCGGGCTTCATGCAGAGGTTCTACAGCACCACTCAGGAGGAGCGAGACAGCATTGCCGACAAGCCGGAGACTTTGTGAGTTCTACATCATTCACGGAAGGTTAGCATCTAGTGATCGACTGCGGGATGAACCACGGTGTGCAGCGCGGGCATCGAGCAAAGTGAAGATATGAAGCGTCTCCTTTGGTATGTGTCGAATCTAAGCGTTGAGTTCGCCGCGCTGTTGAGCCCGCCCATGTTCTCAGGGACAACCACTTTGCTGCCGTTGCCTCCGACCAACCAGCACTTGAGGTCAGTCTTGAAGCTCATCACCGCCTTCCATGTCCACGTTCGCCTGACAACGCTTCTGCCTTGAACAGCGGTGGCCCCCTCCGGGCCCACACTTGCATCAGACTATCCTCGGGTATGTCCTTGACATGGGCAACAATCGTACAGGTACTCACCATTCGGACCTAGCCTCTGGGGTATGCCGATTGGCGAGTTCTTTGATCTCGAGGCGCTCTCGAAGCAGTGCGAAGAGACGGGTCGCTATACGTTCTTCTTCTCGTCCTGGCCGCTCAACGTGTGAGTCGCAATGAGCTCATGGGCGTCATCGTGGGCACTGACGAATAGCATGTAGCCTCGGCGGTGTCGCCAGTCCTCCGAACGCCGCTGTACGTGCTTCAGTCAGCTACAATAACCCCGTTTACCATGTGTGTGCTAACAATGCCTTCATAGGCTTATTTCTGAGTGGGAATGGAGGGTGATGTGAGATGTACGGTGTCGGATGTATGAGAATCTTTTCATGTACAGCACCTACCTGCAGCCTGAGATGTGCTTCCCGACTTCGCTTGAAGCGCCATCGTATGCCGACCAGCTGGCCTGCACTTTGTGAATCTTCACGTGTATTGCATGTAATGAGGGTATACAGCTTGCGAAAACAGATCAGAACAAGACGCCGCTCATCGTCAAGATGCCCGTGCTTGCTGGGAACGTGTCATATTTTTCGTTCTTTGTGTCCTTCAAGAAAAAGTGTCTGACAGTCTGCTGCCCTGTGCGCCATCATCTAATCCCTTACCGGCGTGCAGACCCTCCGATCTCCTCGTCCTCAAGATCCATGATACCGTCGGAGCTCTCGTACGTCGACAGCCGCCTCCGCCTCGGCGCGCGAGTGGTGATCGGAGGGCAGCTATCGTCGTCGTCACCGTCTTCCTCCTCCACGCTATTGCTCTGCGCCTCCAAATCTTCGTCGCTCAGGTCGGGCGCTTCCTCCGGACGCGCGGTGCTTTCCGCGATCTCCTCGGCGAGCTCAGCAGCGTTTGCCGGGTGCGGGTTGGGCAGCTCGTTGACAGAACGAGAACGCGGACGGGGTTGATCGAGCGGCTTGTCGGGGATCTGATTGCAAGTGACGTGTGAGAATGCCGAAAGCGAGAATGGGAGCAATCGCAGGGACGACTAACCGGAAGCCGAACAATGTATGCGAGCAAAGTCGAGACGGCAGCCATGATGAACACAGCGCGCAGACTGATTGCGTACGAATCGCGGGCAGCGCGTTGCAGGTGGGGCGGCAACTTCGCGACGAGCGTCGAAGAGTGCCTGATCTTGCTGATGGTCTGCTCGCCATTGCATGTTAGCAATTGTGGGGCATACGGTAGGATGGATGCGCACATCTTCAGAGTCGGGACCGTGAATGCGCTTGTGCAACTCGGTGTTGAGAATCGATTGGAAAAGCGCAGATGAGATGGCAACGCCGCCAACTTGGCCTGCATCACTATGTCAGCGGTCGCCCTACGCTACAAAGGGAGCTGAATACTCACCGACACCGCGGAAGAGCTGACCGAAACCAGTGCCTACAGCCATGGCGTCCGCTGATATGTGCTTGTCAATAAGCGAAAGGCACTGGGATAAACGAAGGGCATACCGGGGAGATGTGCAAGGAGCGCGACTATGGAAGTGATGAGTGAAAACAGCCAGTATCATGACTGAGAAGTACTCACTGAGCATGGTTTGCAATACAACCGCGTTACCGAAGCCAAGGGGCAGCTATCAATATACGATTAGGGGTTGCTTAGTTTATACGAGTGTGGGATGCGTACGATGGCAAGCCACTGATGGATTGGCGGAGAGTTCTCGCGCATCAGGGCCATGAGGGTCGCAGAGATGAAGGGGAAGAATCCGAAAGTGAGGTTGAGACGCTTATACTTGCCCGTGCGATGCATATACCACCTATATCATATATGAGTGCAAGCCTCGCCACAATGCTCACGTAGTTCCTTACCCGGCAAAGAGAGAACCACACGACACGGAGATACCGTTGGGTATGAGATGGGCGCCTGTTCGCCTGTGTCAGCTCTCTGGCATTTGTGTGGATATCCTTGCGCCTCACCAGCCTCGCTCGCACTCGTGAGCATAACAGTCTGGAACCAAGTTGGGAAGTTGTACATGACAGTGAAGTTAGATGTGGCGACGAGGAAGTTGCTGATCCCGATCAGCACGGGTATCTTCTCGCGCAAGAGGAAAGGTGCGAGGATGGGCTCGGGGGCAATACGCAATTCGACGTAAACGAATAACAATGCGAAGACGATCGCGACCGTGAGTGGCACGTAGACCGTTGGTGAAGACCACTGGCGGCCATTGTTTAGTTATGCGGGCGTCACGTTCATATTGGTAGAACGAGACGACAACTTACGGGATGTTCTTCGCTGAAGCGTGTACTGAGGAATATGAGGATTGAGAGCACCTGCGAAGAGTGACTGAGTAATGCTTCCATTGGGGCGGTATTTAGGAAATCGGAGCTCACAGAAACAAGGAGTGTTGCGCTGCCTCCATAGTCAATTCGCTTCAACACCTCCTTCGTGCTCTTGCTTCGACCCTGCAGGACATTAGTTTCTTGAGTTCCGGCGTCAGCGAGACGAGACGTACAGGCGTCACATAGTGCAGGTTGACCGACGTTAAGATGAACGAAAACAGAAAGAGCGGGATTTGGATCAGGAAAGCCCAACGCCATCCCAACCTGCAAGGAATTTGAGTCAGTATCCTGGACAAAATCGGGAAGACGAGAACGGCTCTGACCGATCAGATATGAATCCTCCGAGGGGACCACCAAGTCCCATCCCGAGCTAGTAGTCACCTATGGTCAGCTCGACGTGGCCATGACCGCATATATGCGCCTTACGCTGTTGAATACGGCTGCAACTCCTTGAGTAAGGCCACGGTTCTGTAAAAGCAGTCAGCGTATGCACTCGTACAAGGTGTAGTTTTGCTTACTCTTAGGGTGTACATGTCACTCGTGATAATCCTGTAGGGAAGTCAGCACTGATGGTTCACTGAGACGCATGAATGCCCATACGTTGCTGTTGTATAGATGCCTCCTCCGCCCATTCCTGCCAGCTACGCGAATTCAAGGCTTCCACAATCAAACTACTTTATATAGATACACTTACAAATCGTGCCGCGATGAGCATCTCCATGTTCGAGGAGAGGCCACATGCTATTGTTCCGAGCCCAGCGAAGACCACGGCAGTCTGGTTTGCTCCCCGTCGGCCGAGGACATTGCATAGCCTGCCGTAGAGCGGTGTGAAGGTACAGGTAGCGAGGAGATACCTGGATAAATGTCAGTCGATGGACTATTTGCTGGGGTAGGCCATTCTGGGACATACGCAGTCCCAAGCCAGCTAGCCTGATGTGCTTTGTTGAAGTCGGAGGAAATGGAGGGCAGCACTTGAAACGCCAATGCTCAATCTGCGGATCATCGTATGCAAACAACGCGCGCGCTCACAAGTGGCAACCAATGTAGCTGGTGCATATTAGCGATGAACCATCAAAAAGAGCCGGCGCTACGTACTGTTCAATGACTGACATCATAGGACGAACATTTGAGCATAGAGAAGATGGCATTGACAGTGAAATCCGCTACATACAGACAAGAAATTGGCAGCCCAGATTCCGGCGAGGATACCGTAACGTGTCCTCTTGGATATTGCCATGGGACCAAGCCTGTTGACCCTTTTCTGGTCCATAGGCTTCGGCGAAGCCGTCCGAAGGAGCGGACTCCGCTCCGTAGGGATAGCCGCCGACATTTTCGTGCAGCTCTTGGGGATATTCTACTGATGAGAAAAGACGACGATACGCAAGAGCACGTCAGGCTGCCGCGGGATTGCGTCGTGTTCTCTGCAGCTAGCAGTCACGAGAAATTGCGACGTTGCAGGTTCTCAATATACACGGCCTACGCATCGAGATGAGCTGTGTGATCTGAAGACCGAAGGCGAACTCAAGATTGGCTTACCTAGATCTTTACCGTCAGACTATTAGAAACGTGTACCTTGACGTGTTCGTAAGCCTAGCATACACTCGCTGATGATACTACCAGCCTCGACGAGGGCCGCCGTCGAGCGTCGTGGTGGTTGGAGGAAGAGAGAGCTCGTCACGCCATCGTCACGCGCCCTCTGCTATTTCGGGATGCCGCTTTGTGCCGCTCTCTGCCGTGGCACCGCCACCCCGCCGATCACCCCGCCGATTGCGCGCCTGCTCCCGCCTCCAGACGGCGCAGGGCCAGAGCTGCCCACCATTGACATGGCAATTCGCAGACATAATGAAGCAGGCAGTCTTCCGGTACCTTTCGCACTCATGTGCGAATAAAAGTGGCAGATAAACGTGCGGTAGCTGTACGGTTATATACGCGGTAAATTGGGTCCGCTCTAAGCAAGCAATGTCGCACTATGTGGAATTTAAGAGGGCTTTGGCAAGCCGAGAGATCCAGCAACTCTCACACAGAACAGCAGAGACTCGATAGCAAATGCGCGTTGATAGATGAAAGAGTGGTACAGATGTGTGGTGTATCTACAAGAGTCCATAACTCTGGAGTGTAGTCCGTGATCTGAAGTCTCCGTCCTCCAAGTGTGGCCTACTCGCATCTGCAGTCGAGCGAGGTTTACGGCGTGGGGCGAAGTGGGGCAGGGCGTGTAAGCCCGCGAGGGGATGCATGCGCGAGGGCAGGCTTGACCGATTAGTGCCTCTGCCCGTGAGTTGGGCTGGTTGAGTTGGACACGCTGACAGCGGTCCAAACCGAGGGCTGAGCCCAAGTCGGTATGGCGGTCGGCGACGGCGTTGGTGCACGAGTCGACGTGAGGGGGATGTGAAGAAGCACGCTTGGGACCATATCCACAAGCTGTATGTTGCGTCTTCAAAGGCCGAAGATCTTCTTCAGGCCGGACGTGGAGGTCTTCGTCTTCCTGACGGATGTCCGCCCGTTCGAAGGATGCAGCACCTGGCGTGCGTCCTCGTACATGTGGTAGGTGTCGCGCGGAGACTGCGCAGCGGAGAAGAGTGCAAATGCGTTCAGAGACGCGGGGCTCGAGTAGGAGTAGGAGGGCGCGAATGTGGAGTAGGACATCTTGGCGAGGATGACTCGAGTGGGGATGTAGAGAACGGGATGGAGTAGAGAGCGAGTACTGCACTGGTCGAGGTGAATATGCCGGAAGACCAGGCTGATGATGGAAAACACCGTGCCAGACACTCCTTGGTTATATACTAGCAGATGTCCATTGGATTGCCTCCAAGGATTGCGAGCAGGAGTAGCAGATTGGCAATCATACGAGCGCAGCGTGTCCCATGCGAGAACTTACCTTTCAAAGTAAGTGTTTGCACGGTGTCAAGCAATAGTACACAGGGACAGCTGGAGACCAAGTCGTTGCCAGGATACAAGTCGCTTGCAAGAACATGAGGCGCACAGAGAGAGACGGCAAGGCTGCAAGCGGAGGGACAATGGAGGAAAGGGTCGAAGGGCGGTAGATGTCTGTTTGGTCAATGACGCGCACCAAACAGAGCCACGTGGGGGAACGAGCGCCAGGCGTCGAGTATGAGCGCTCGACACGACTTGAGCTTGAAGCCGCGCCTCGCTACTGTAGTACGAACGTAACCCCACTTGAAGTCGTATCTCGCCTTGATTCCGTCCCAGTAAGGTACCGGCCCGCAGTAGATTGAAAAGGTTGCTCTGCATCCGAGTGTATCTATTGAAGCTTGGTAGGGGATGCCATCTCTCACCCAATTGTGCATGTCCACTGAATGCTCTCAACAGCAATTCCAAAACGAACAGCGTCCGAAGACTCCAACACCTATGATGATTCAGACTCGTCTGCAATCAGTAGCAACCTCCTCGCCATCAGTCACATATAGAATGCGTTCGTCCGCAAGTACATCGCACTTGCGTCAACTACGTTCTCGCCATCACTTCTCCATCGTTTTGCAAGGCCAGTATGGCTGTCGTTCACTGCATCAAGGGCGACAGAAATATTGGACCAGTGCAGGCTCCGGACGGCCTCTCCTAACCACGGGATGCGCTCTGCTTGGCGTGCTCGCTATAACAGGTGTTGTACTGTATACGAGCCGAGCTACTCACCTGGACGCGCGGGTTCCTCCATCAACTCGTACCTTGTTATCCGCCAACGTGCCCACCCACCGTTCCTCACAGAACGACACCATAGACACGGCGCTACGTCACAACGAGAGGACGGTTATTCCTCCCCTTGAGTCTGGCGTTTGCCGCTACGACATTGTGCGCTTGTCTAGGTAAGTACTTCGTCGGTGTACTGAATGTGTAACTCGCATTGACTTCTCAGTAATGAGCCTGTCGAGGATACGCATAAGGAGGCAGTCTTACCAGTGTCATCCGGATACTGGTCACTCTTTGGAATCTACGACGGACATAGTGGCTGGGAGACTAGTACTTGGCTGGCCGACAATCTGATCCCTGCAGTCGTTGGCGCTCTGGGCGACCTCTACTCGAGAATTGCCGACGCTACCAAACCAAGTGAGAATACGACGCCACAGCCCATCTCTTCGGATGTTGAGAAGACGCTCAAAGAAACGTTCTCGAGGCTGGATGACGACATCGTCAATGGCCGATTGGAGGCTGTCTTTTCGACAAGGTCTAAACATGCTGCTGTCAACTTGCTAGCCCCTGCATATGCTGGCTCGTGTGCCCTTCTCTCCTTCTATGACTCTCACTCGTGCCTCCTTCACACTGCTCTCACCGGAGACTCACGCGCGGTTCTTGGTCGGCAAATTTATGATGCCTCAGACAAGCCTACGGGGAAGTACTCCGTACACATCCTCACGGCGGATCAAACTGGCTATAATCCTTCCGAGCGCGAGCGAATCGAGTCTGAACATCCCGACGAACAGCCTGTGCGCAATGGAAGGGTGCTCGGAATGGGCGTATCGCGCGCTTTCGGAGATGCTAGATTCAAATGGTCGCGAGAGGTGCAGGATCGGCTCAAGCGAGAGTATCTTGGCAGGACCCCCCTCGCTGCCGTGAAGACCCCTCCGTACCTCACTGCCGAGCCAGAGGTCACTTCCATCGCGGTGCGTCCCGGCGACTTTCTCGTCCTAGCCTCGGATGGGCTGTGGGAGTGCTTGACCAGTGAGGAAGTTGTCGGTCTCGTCGGACTCTGGAAAGAGGCCCGCAGCAAGCGCAGTCGCGGCGAGGAACCCAACGGCGGAGCTCCTCTGGCCTCGCCCGAGATCCCCGTAGAGAGGCAAGAGGAAGACCAGACCGTCCGTTACCGCCAATGGGGCGCGGAAAAGCGCTTTGTCAGCGTGGACGAGAACGCGGCCACGCATCTTCTGAGGAACGCACTCGGAGGGGCGGACACGGATCTGACTGCGGCACTTCTTAGCATGAAGGCGCCGCGCTCGAGGACTTACAGGTGAGTTGTTTTTAGGCCAGATGGTGTCGACTGCTATTTTGAGGCCTGGATGTTGTATGGGTGGACGTTGACTCTGCTTCGTAGAGACGATATGACCATTACAGTGGTGTTCTTCACCGGGGATGATCGTCGGGGGCATTCATGAGGCCGGCGGAGCTGGAAGTCGAGGCCGCCGTGTACAAGACGGCAAGACGGGGGCGAGTACGCATTGGTATGTCCCGTCTTGAACACTCCGACGTTTTGTGAAGAGGCCAGTCTAACACGTAGGTCGCTTCGAGGCGTCCGCGTGAGCAGAGGGTGGGGACAACCTTGGGCACTTCCCGAATTGACAAGTAATTAGGGGCCGATGGACAGTGGAGTCTGCATCCGGACATCACAGTATAACCGTACATGTCTTTGTCCTTGCCAAACCTGCGAGTGCTCTTTCAACGCTCTCACATGCCGTCAACCCGCTGGGGACGTCCGGCACTCCACCTTCATTGTCCTCTTCCACGAACATGAGAACGTCTGCCACGGACGTTTTATAGGAGCTTCTCAGCGGGGTCACCAGGGGCATAGTCTGGACGTGTGCCTCGCAGCACAGCTAGGGAATGGGCTCATCTTCTCGGTGCCGCCGGCTTGGAATCGCCTTCTTCTCCACCTAATCAATACTGATTAAGGAGACGAGCGGGACTCCGGCTCACGTCGTTCTCTATGCCCACCTCGAGCCGGATAGTCTGTGGTTACTGCCATGGGTAAGTCGCGCGCCTGCATGACAGGTCCTCATTGCTGACGATACACCTATTCTCCGGCCCTCATTCAGGATGACAGTGTGTGTGTCTTGCGCGAGACCACGCTTCGCAGTGCGGGTTGACGGACAGCCGTTTCCGCGACGTTCGTGTAACGATCTCGCTGTGCGGGATTCTCATCGTTGCCCTTTGACGACGCCTCGACTGCGGCTCGTCGTGTTGGCGCAACATCTTGGAGGTATTTCCGCCGGTGAATCAGCTACGTCTGTGCGCACGGTGTTCTACCGTCCCTTTTGTGAGCGGACATGTATGCGTACCGGCGGCACGGTGCGTACCTCGTCTTCCCTCTTCTCCAAGCTCAAGTCACTTGAGACGTATCTGCTTCATGCGGCGGGAAAAGAAGGGCGTCTGGATGTTCTACTTTCCAGAACGAACACTCGTGACTAGATATCTGGAAGACATTGTCACCGGGCGCCTTCTTTGCATTGAATAGACAGCTCCTCAAGCGCGTCAGCTGAGCATCCTGTTCGCCTTTCTTCGCGGCTCGCTCCGCTTCTCCTGGATGGCGTTTCTCTTGGGCTCGATCTGTGCGCACACGCGATCGACCACTGTTCCCGTGCTGGTGTGCGCTTTATGCCTTCTAAAGGATTTGTCAGCGTTGCCAGTGCCCATTCAAGATTGGGGCGGCCGTTTCGTGGCTGAAGGCTGGCTGAGTACATGTCCTTTTTCAGGAGATTTCTCATGTTCCATTGACGGGTACAGTGCAAGCCTTTGAAGAGGCTCGAGTTGACAGAGGTGAGTGCTCAGCTCCTGCTGCGGGGGTGGGCATTGGCTGACTTCGTTCAAAGATAGCTTAGGCGGAGTAGTATTCTCCGACCTGAGCTGACTTACGTTGCGTATGACGTGATACCATAGGCTCAGGCTTGCAGGAACATCTTGGCAGTCACCCTGATTTGCTATACATTTCGCATGGAAGGCTACAATGAACAACGGTGAGCGATTGCGAACATCATCTACCCCTTGGCGATATGCTCATGGACACTCCAGTGAATAGGCTGAGGTCGCCGTTCTGTTACGCGTGATACTTTCCGGTTCTAGTGCAGAGTATGCGAGCGACGACTCCCCTGGAATCCTTCGCAGCATCCTGGGTTGCCTTTTGCCCAAGTTCAGGTAGATACGACTCACGTAAGCCATTGTTCAACCAGTCGTCCTTCTGAGGCGTTCACCCTAGAAGCGCTGATTACGACTGTCACGTTCCCATGAGAAGGGTGAACACCACAAGGCCATCCATCTCTTTGCTATCTGCGCGCCAAATACAGATCTACACTCCACACACCGACACTTAGGACACCGGCAGCGTGACACCCGAGATGTCCGCAAGCTCTAAAATCATGGAATACTCCATGAATGAGCTCCTTTGTGTCGGCTGCGACGCATTTGCAAGTAGTAGTAGTACGTACATGCTCCAGGAACCTGCACGGGTGCACACGAGAAGCTTAACGGGATTTGCCGCTCAGGCTAGTTCTACAGGTACCGGCCGTTAGCCGAGGCAAGGCCGCCTTCTCTCATCTGCCATATGCCCAGAATTGAATGCGCCCCGCGTGTCCCGTGCCTATGCCATGGCCAGTGCGACAGATCTTCCGGATGGTCGCGCGCCCACGAACTCCGACGTCGCACCCATCCGCACGGTCCCAAGGTCCGTTGGGGAGCTCCAATTATAGCTCCCCCGCTCTCGCAGCCGTGCACATATATCCGCCCCTGCGCGCGTCGTGCATGCGCTTCTCTGCGTTCTGCCGTTCCATCACTCTTTCGCCGCGACGGGTCGACTCGCGGGTAGCCTCGATTGCCGCCGCTACATACCGCGACATCGCGAGGGTGGTCACTTCGCAAGCCGTACCGCAGTAGAACGTGGAGAAAGCTCTTAGTCGTCGCTGAGCAACGATGCCGCTCTCGCTGGCAGGGCTGGAGGCACATCCGGGCAGGTATATTGGCCCCCAACTTGTCAGTCTGGCGCTCGAGGCGATCCTCACTGGCATCGTCATCAACCAATCCTTGACCTTCTGGGAGCGTGCTGAGCGCGAGCGTGCCGTCGTCCGTACACTGGTGACATTTGTCACCATCGTCGCCTTGTGAGTGTACTTAAGAGATTGTTACGGCACAGTCTATGACACTCGATGCAGCTTCCAGTCAGGCGTACGCTTCTATGCAGCATGGAGGCTCTTTGTCGAAGATTTCGGCAATTGGGTATGTTGAAATTGCATGAATGAGCTCATTGATTTGAACGCGTACTGAGGCGGTCTTTCAGATCAGCAGTGTACTGTTCGTCTGGGCGGACAAGATCCAGTCAACAACGGTACGATATGCAATGCCATGCTACGGACAGTAGAAGGCTCATCGAGCTGCAGACAGTCCTCATGGCAGCGCCCGTACAAGGCTTCCTGATCTGGCGGTGTTGGACGGTACGTTCAGCCACGTTGCGCATCGACATCGACAATGACCTCGTTGCGCCCATTGCTTAGCTATTCAACAGAAGTCGCTTTGTACTCGTATGTCATGAGCCGTTGTGCGACGTGTCATACTCCGCTAAAGGCCTTGCAGGTGTCACTATTGACCCTTCTCCTGGCACAACTAGTGTCAAGCATCATCGTAACGGTGCAGACGTTCCAGATACATTTTGGTGTCGTGCCGCAAGCTGAGGTGGAAGCCGGTCCTTTACCCAAGGTTCCAGTAAGTCGTCGTCCGCCTCAATCTCGTAGCACTATCGGCTTATGCTCAATCAGATAAGCCCCACCTGTACGTCATGTATTGCACGACGGGGACCACCTGTACTAAAAGACGTCATCTGTTACAGTCGTTCTTAGTCTTACGTGCTCTGCGGGTCAGTATGACTATACTATTTGGGTGAGCGACTCACCTCATGATTCTTTCAGTACTCGACGTGCTCGTTACCGGGATATGTTGGTGCAGTCTGTCTTTTTTATGGGTGATCAGACTAATCCTTTGAACCCTACAGTGCTCGCATTCCTTGCCCGTTCCAAGCAACACGTCACCTCCTCGAGGTTCCGTAGGGTCTGTCGGGACTTCATTGTGCTTCACGATACCACGATTGACTAATGCCTCACAGATCCTCCGGCGACTCACGGTAATGATTTGGGAAGCCGCCTTACCGCCTTGCGTGTGTGCCGTAATGACGGTCCTCACCTATCTCACTCTCGTACGTTTACTGCCGTGGCGTCTCCCGCATAAGGATCGTTACTGACACAGACTTATCTCCTATAGGTGAACAAAAACTATTGGGACCTGACGTTCCAGGCGATTCTGGGGAAACTCTACGTTATCTCCCTCTTCGTCACGCTGTACGGGCCCTCCACCATTGTCTCGGTGCATACCCACTGACTTTCTTGGCTTCGACCTAACGGCATAATAGCAATGGTCGTGCAGACCTGCAAGACGGGCCAGTCCCTGGGTTCTCAACGAATCATCTTTCGAACCTCGGCTGGGCGTTAAGCACGCCGATCCGCGTGGACGTGCGTACAAATGATCCAGCGAGCGACGTTCATTCGCTCATGCTCCGCTGACATATGGGCCCTTCCCTCTGTTAGATTCCCACCGACATAGAGCGGGGCGGAGTTTCCATGCGGCACACACAGGGAGACGACTCCAGCGCCGTGAATACGCCGACAGACCCTAGCCGCACAGCGGTGAGCTCCGAGAAAACGACCTGATCCGTGCTGACGGGACACGATACCGTCCGACCAATGTTCCTCGGTGGTGGGGGAAGTGACCGGATACCGTTCGCGGGACGATGACTAACGACTCGGGAGGGCGCGGATTTGCGTCCCACGGCGGAGCATATGCAGATGATGAATCCCAGGAGGCCTTGTGACTTGGGTGGGATATAGCGGCCACGGACTGGTTCCCCTATAGGGCTCGCGGTTCCGTCTATGGGCACTTGCACAACACTACTTCTCGGTAGAGTATATACCACCTTTCGTAATCCTGTAATCGCAGAGCAGGTGCTTGATCCCCTCTCTACAACCGGAGGCGTTTAGAATCTGCTGACCGTCGAGCTCAGCGCGTGTAACGCGGTAACCTGACTGCTTATCGCGACGCGACTCGCGGATATCTCTGCGAAGATATCGAAAATGTGGCGATGGGGGAAATTATATCAAGATGCTTCCGACTCCGCATTCGTTGATGTATTGGAATATTGTAGTATGTATACCTCTGGCAACCTCGTATTAGGTCGAACAGGGAGGCTCACGACACATGCTAACCCGAACTACACAGTGGACCAAGCGGTAACATACTTAGAGGCTATCTTCAAACCATCTGAGTTGACGTCGAACCCGATCCTGAGCACCTTAGAGCTGGACAGGAACACAGCCAATGGAGGCGAGGCCGCCCTGTTAAACGAATACAAGATGGTAAGCAACAACCTTTACGTCGAGTAAACAAGAGACTCACGACGTTGTTGTTCTGGCAACATACGGGCTGTGCTGCGCAGTGAGCCCCCTCCCCGACGCCAATGACATCGATCGGGTTGCACTCGAGGCCGATCTGGCCCACAATATCCTGAGCGTTCAGGTGGAGAAGGTCCAGAAGGGCGGCACCAGCGGCGGAGTTGGTCTGCTCATGTGCGTTGTGGTCAGCAGATGACGCCGTGACCTCGCGAAGGAAGAGCGTGCCACAACTTACATCCTCGAGGGTGTTGCAGCATTGAACAGGACCGGTGTTGCAGTTTTGAGCGGCCGCAAGGAGCGGAAGGGCGAGGGTGGTGGCGGCAGCAAGACCCGAGAACATAGCGGCGAGATGTTACGGCGTATTAGGTGGGGGGTTGCGAAGTAGAGATGGGGAGTATGTATCGGACCCTAAGGAGAGTGGAAGAGACGAGTCGATGACTGCTGCAGAGTACAGATCAGAAGCCGGTCCTTAAATACACTGCGAGGGCACTGTACGCTCGCATTTCCGAGGCCGCTATTTTTCTGCATGACGCTGTGCATCAGAGAGTGGTGAGTCCGTTTTCTCCAGGGAAGTCTGCTAGGCTTGCAGGCTTGCACGCGTCCGCTTCGCTTGTGTACATCCCCACGCCGACCGCAGTCGGCAGAGTGCACCTCGCCCACACATTCCACAGACCTGTTTGAGACACATAGATGCTTCGCTGCGTTTGCACCAGGACAGCGAGAGTAGAAGCCGCAACGCGATCACATGACCGCGCAGGATCGACCACTAGGGCGCGTCGCGTCGCACCAAATGAAGCTAGCGTCTCAGCCAACGCAATTCCGCGCGAGCGGCCTGGGAGCGCTGAACTCTCAACGTTATCTCAACCTTCGCTGGCATGCAGAGCTCAACCGCTCACGTAGCGCCGGCCGGCCACTCTCGATCACCTAGCTTTGTTGAGCCACGGTTGAACTTTTGCGACACAAGTGGATAGCAGCTTATGCTTCGTCGCAGTCGTTAGCACGGTCAACATTCAAGGGTTTCTCGGAACGTTTACCTAGAGTAATCGAAGACGCGCTAGCAGTAGGGCTCAGATACACCACGCATGTAGTGAAGTATGCAGAGAAGTTTCGTTGAATTGTTGGTGTGTACTTCCGCGGCTACATTCCGAAGGTGTTGTCATGGAAGTTGTATTGCTGGTATGCTTGCACCGATCAATAGGGCTCCATCAATTCCCAGCACACGAGTCGCCGTCCATGCTGAGGCATACTGGTGGGTGTTCGAACAATGCGGCAGGCGAAATGACCTTGAGGCTTGAGGATCCTATGCTCTCATATGATGGCCCCGATCGCATGTAAGCACGTCCTGAAGGAATAGTTGCTCGCCAATGATTTGAGACACCTGTAGAGGATACCGCATCAGTCATCTATGCAGCGGGCAAGTCCGTCAACGTACATACAAACCGTAGCCTAATGTGAAACATGCACCAAACATTCCTGTTGACGAATGTGCGGGGTATGTTGTGATCGCATGGAGGCGCTATGCCCGATCAAGCATGTTTCGCTACCATCCGCGGATGCGAGCAACCTCTTCCCGTACATCGTCCCGCGCCGTGGTTTGCCGATGGGACAAACCCTAGACCAATTCGCCAAGGCCTCCGGCGAAGTATGCTGACCCGTGAGGGTGAATGCAGAGTCCCGAACAGCCAGTACGCGCTCCCCGAGCCCGCACCTCGCCAACAGGACTCTACTTCAGAGCGTATGGGCGCTGTTGCATTCTGGTTGTGGGAATGTCTCAGAAGATCATGAGCTTGGATCGGCAGAGACCGTCTGCGAGCATGTACGCACTCACCAACATTCAAGCAGCATCCTGATACTCCACACGGTCTTTGCCAAGCTGAAAGTGGAACCCGAGTCAGGATGTAGGCCGTCGTGCTGCAACGTATAAAAGAGCTCACCTTCAATCCGTATTCTTCAGCAGTCATCGACTCGCCTCAGCTACTCGCAGCAGCCCATTCGCACCTCCACACATACCCCACATCCCTACCCACCCACCCACCCACCTCACGACCATCACTATGTTTGCCCGCATCGCTGCCTTCGCTCTTGCGCTCCCGCTCCTTGCTGCCGCCCAGAACTGCAACACCGGCCCCGTCCAGTGCTGCAACAGCGTTGAGAACGTAAGTCCCCTGGCCGTCGATCTTCCGGCAGACCGCAGAGCCCTGACAACGTTCGCAACGACAGTCCGACTCCGCTGCAGGCTCTGCAATCCTCTCCCTTCTCGGCCTGAACCTCCAGGACATCGTCGGCCAAATCGGTCTGCAGTGCAACCCGATCAGCGTCATCGGCGGCGGCGTCGGCGCCCACTGCTCTGCGCAGCCCGTCTGCTGCCAGAACAACAACGTCGTAAGTATTCCTCAGCCTGCTTCTCGTGGTCACGGCCACTCACTAGGCTACAATCGCACAGGGCGGCCTCATCTCGGTCGGCTGTGTTCCCGTCCAGCTCTGAGGCTTCGACTTCGAACCATGATGATGGGATGGCTGGATTGGTGACAGGAGTGTTCGAGTTATGTTTGCTTTATGAGTGATCATGCAATACAGCCGTATACTTCATACCATATGCCGATGTGACGCCGCCTGACGGTTTTATTTGCTGCCCCTTCTGCCCCTTCTACTACTTGCTTGCTATGGCGTAGCATTGCAGACCACCCCGACAGAGTAAGTTGAGCTTCTGGGTGGCGGTAGTGTTTTGAGTTCAGCCGGTTCAAGGTGCCCATCAACCACCTGCGGCAAACGCCGATGGCCAACGTGGCGCTGCAGCAGGCCCGGACTCATCCATCCACTTGTCAATGTTACTGTACGTTGATATCGCTGCAGGTTACTGCGTGGCCTGCTTCCAAACCTGAAAACACACAATACTACCATCTCAAACATCACGTCAGATAAACGATTTCGCGTGGTTGCTTCCTTGTACACGTCCAAATTTGATCAGCCATGAAGAATCAACTCACTTGGAACTCGCCACCGCATGGGCTAGAGAGGTCAAAACTCATGTACGTACCGAGAGTCTCCTCTGCGAACGGCTGGGAGATGCATAGGAGTGAGTGGTTATAACTCCTATGCTTCTGCATCAGTACATTGTATAACGCTATGCAGCTGGAGACTTCGCGAGTTATGTTCATCGCATCGAACCATCGTAGCGACCTTCCTCCCAGATCACGAAATCATCCGAAGCTCTTGAGCATATGCGCGTATGTAGGTCTGCACGACCGTCAGTTCCCGCAAGCTCTCAACTACCGCTGAATCACTATCCAGCAGGCAACTATATCGGAGCGACGGCTCTTGTAGCTTCTCGAAGTTTGAACTCGGAACTTCTTATGTCGCGGGGGGCGACTGCGCCTCTCAGAACTTTCAGAAAATGCGATCTGAGCTCCCTGTGTCCTCGTCTCATTGCTCTTGACTTCGTGGGGACGTTCAGGAAGATGTGTCTCTCAGCGTGGTCTACTATAGAGACTTTGTAGTACCTCATTCTCCGAAGGGACACGCCACATGGTGTATTCGGACTTGCGCCAGTGAGTCAGAGCACAGGTCCAGGAGCAGTGGCTTATTGTCCAGCACGATTCCCAACTGTTCGGCCATCTCTATCGAGGCGCTAGCTATCCCGATCCTGTGGTAGACCGTGGAGATTCCGCTGTGCGTACATCTTGCTGATCTTCTCGTGAAGAATCGAGTCAAGCCAGGCCTGCAGTATATATACGAGGTCGAGACAGAGGAAAACAGACTAGTACGCCCAGGTCACATTCGCCGTCATCGCCATGGACCCAACTCAAATATCAGAAACGATCGCAATATACCAATCTATGTGGGTTCGCGCTCTTGACGCTATAGCTTTACATTTGCTCATCCGATGTCACTCCACACAGCCGAACAGGCTTCTCATGCAATACCGCTGTGACCAGTATGTATGCCTTCGAATCAGCCTCGACGCGCTTCAATGACGAATCGGCGACTATGCGTGCAGCTTTGGTGGTATACAATTGGTTGATCAACCTCGATGACGAAGTCAAGCTGTTCTGGTCTTCCCCCGTCAAAGGAGCCTCTCTGCTTTATTTCGCTATCAGATACTCAGCGTTTGTGGAGCCCATCCTGGGCATCCCTACGTTCTATTCCCTATCTGACAAGGTGCGCTCCGACTTCAGTTCCAGTGCTCATACTAGCCATGCTATTGTCCGGAATATGATACGACACTTTGGCAGAGGTACGCCACTTGTAAACGACCATCCATGTGATTATATCTGACCTTTACTTCAGCTGCGCAGCTTTGCAATGGATGGGGATCCTAGCGGACCCTGCTGTATACATTGCCACAGCGAGTATGTTCGCTCCGAACAAGCTATGTCCGTTACGCTTGGGTCTGGCTCACCCGGATGCGCAACAGTCTTTTCCGCAAACCGAGCCTACGCGCTCTCCGAGCAGACACGGCTCATATACTGTGTTGTCTTGGTTTTGGCCTTATCCCCATTCCTCGTCAATTTGGTGAGTGGACTCCCTAATGACACATCTTGTAAGGAGTTGACTCAACTGGCTTGTGCTTAGATTGACGGCGTTGTGTGGACGACCATAGTGAACTTGCCTGCGCCTATGTTCTGTTCTTTTGAAGACAATACACCTACATCTCTGAACCACTTGTGAGCAATAAGCTCATCGCTTCAGTTGTATCGGGATGTGCTGACTCCAGAGACGCTACTATCTTAGGTGTGAGGAGTTCCCGCGTTTGACGTCGCAAGAGGGTCGTGGCTCACACTATTGACCGCAGTGCTACTGCTTTCCAGAATACCCTTGACCATAGCAGATCTGATCGTGATTGTCGTGACATGGCGAGCTACCTACAAAGTATTGAGAGAAACGAGAGGTCTTCTGAAGACGTCCATCACCCAGGTGTTGCTGTTGAACGGTCAGTGCTTGATTCGCATGCCGGAGTGTCCTTCGCCGCCGGGCTGACTCGTATTATTGTCTGATTTAGGAGCCCTCTACTTCATGTGAAGCCGTTCTTCGTTCGCTCTCGTGCACGGCACTGACAACGCGTATCATATCTAGTGTCCTCCTCCTGCTCAACGTTGGACACCTCATTATGACTGAGTTATCGGTATGCCTTGGTGCAGACCAGATGCCGCGCATTCCGGGATAAGACTAATGTCCGACCCTCCAGCTCACGATCCCCGTTGAAGCGACCAGCTACCTCACGATCTTCATAGACCCGTGAGTGCACTCGCAGTTTGGATGCTATGCGACTCCACTAACGTTCTCTATGATCCTCCCGCTAGACTCATGTCCATCCTCGCTACCGATTTCTTGCTCAAACTCCAGAAGGCGACGGTCATGCTGTCGCATGCGGACTCTGATCCGTCTGGTCCGGGAGAATTGCCGTCATTGAACTTCGCGGTCATCACACAGTCTGACATCGCCGGGACTGTTCCGGACGTGGATAACATTGGCGTACCTGACGTGTAGATGGGATCGGCGGCATCGCAGAAAAGAGTCATTATTTATTACTGGAGAGCGGTGTACTCTTGTATCTCATGGTAGCTGTCGACTCGCGTTGTGGGCAATATTTCGGGTAAAATATCGCGGAGGGTGGCAACGGAACAGTCGAATGAATAGACGACCATACAGAAAACAGAAACTGATTCGACGTGAGTTGGCCACAAGTTGGCCGTCTAATTCGTTGGGCCTGAGTGAAAGGGGTGGCACGGGCCCGTACTTGGTACTTTGGCGCCTGGCGGCAAACGCCGAGTACGCTAAGCGCTCCGGCGTGCGCTCCTCAACTTGACTGCTACTTGTTACAGTGTAACTTGTCGACGTCCTCAAAGTCCTCAATGCATACAATGCCAGCATGCTGCCATCTTGTGTCAGGAAATTGTGGTCTCAATCGACTTGTTTGCTACACGCGCCAGGATCGACCTTGAGGGATCGAACTTTGTCATCTACATGCTGCATGATGGACTGGTGAGGTCGAGGCTCGAGTACGTACCTACAACGTCTTCAAAGAACGGTTGGCAGATACCTGACAGGCAGTTACCAGACAGGTACCTCTGCGTTGCTGCAGTTTGATATGGTACCAAGCCTGAGGGTGTGGATGCTACTCTCACCCGGGCGGTTGTTATCGGCCTCTATAGAAGCGTTAAAGTCCTATGCCTCTCTGGGTTTGCGCAACAATCAATTCCTTCAAACTTTCAAGCGTCACTACGATCATATTCCTCAGCTATAGTCGGTTGATTCTGTGTGGCTACCACGACAGCAACCAAAGCAGATCGTTCCCCGAACACTAGGCTCAACTCGATACTCCGAGACCATGCTGCACGCACAGGTATCATGTGTACGCCTCCCGAGAATCTGCGCCAGTCTGACAGTACGTCCCCCTATCTCATTGCATTCGTCTTCGTCGAGTTGCTTCCGGAGTAGGGTTTCAAGAGATGCTCAGAGGGCACGGCACTCACCGAGATATACCCCTCGGCTCAATTGACAGCTTCGTGCCATTGGCAATGTATGACAGGCCCAAAAGTGGGATCCGTCACTCCACCGTCTTGATCGCGGTGTCCATCTTCCGGAGGATTCCCTGGATATCGAGGGCTCACCGCTGCCCGTAACCCGCGCTGATTCCTGAGCTTCGTGTTGGCAACGTCACTTTGGCGAAGATATATCACGTAGTATATATGCATCAAGTTGAGATACGGCAAAGCAGAGCAGCCCTTATCTCCTTCGACTCCGATATAGCTATGGACCCAGCTCAAGTTTCGGAGATCATCGCGATATACCAATCAACGTACGTTCCGAGTGCTCTGACATATGATTGAGAGAGTATCATACTTATTCCCTGTAGCCAGTCGACCACTTTCTGTGTTGCCGCTTTGATAGGTACGGACCCTTCGAGGCTTGCGAACAGTCTCATCGAGAACGTTCAACCACTTTTACAGCACTGGCGGTGTATAGCTGGTTCATCAACCTCAATGACGAGCTCAGCCTATTCTGGCCCTGTCCTACGAAAGGAGTCTCTTTACTCTACTTCGCTATCAGATATCTACCGTTTTTCGAGCCCGTCCTCTCGATGATCACCGCATATCCTATGTCTGACGAGGTGCGTGACCGTATCGATATCGTGCTCATACTTGCAATCTCATCGTCACCCATCCATCTGGCAGAGGTAAGCTGCAAAGTATCGTGCAGTGGCTAGCCATGTCGATACATCCTGACCTTGGATTCAGGTGTGACCTAATTTTGAGGGTCGGTCAAGTCCTAACCCTTGCTGTGTATATTGCCCCGACAAGTATGTGCTTTCTATCCAAGCAATGATGACGATACTCTGACCTAAACCATGACAGTCTTCTCTGCCAACAGAGCCTACGCACTCTCCGAGCAGACAAGGTTCATATATTGTGTTGTCCTGATATTATCTCTCGCTCCATTTTTCGTCAACCTGGTGAGCAGTCTCCTTGGACCCATGCATTGAGTATAGAGGAGCTGGATTCACTCACGTGTTGCTTTCCAGATCAGCAGCATTGTGTGGGTAAAGTCAGCGAACCTACCTCCTCCTCTCTTCTGCTCGCAGGAAAACCTCACTCCTGCGCCAATCAGCCTCATGTGAGCCGTCCCCACTCTTACCAGCGTCATTATGCCCTGACTCTCGGTATTCTCCGTCGATTACAGCAGTGAGACACAGTCCGTTAAAAAATGACGACGGGATCTGAATGACTGCAGTGCTCCTATCTTCCAGGCTCTCTTTGATCATTGCGGACCTCGTCGTGATTCTCGTGACATGGCGGGCTACATACAAGGTCATCAAAGAAACAGGGGGCCTGTTGAAGACGTCCATCACCCAAGTGCTGCTGTTCAATGGTCAGTCGCCGTATACCGTACTGTCTCTTGTGGCTGCGCTGACTTGTATCATCTCGCAACGAAGGAGCTATCTATTTTATGTACAATTGTTTCTCCTTTCCCCCTCTCCTTTTGTGCAGTACTCATGCAGCGGCCCGTAAACCAGAGTGCTCTTGCTGCTCAATATTTGCCAAATTATCCTGACCGATCTCTCCGTACGTCCCTCCACACATCTGCCCTAGAACCAGTGCGCCCCGGCACTCGACTTACCCATATACCCTCGCAGATCACAACCTTTGGCGACGTCAGCTACGTCCCGGCCTTCTTAGACCTGTGAGTGCGCCTGACGACCCCTCGCTCTACGACGCTATCAACCTCTGACCATCTTCGTCGCACGATCTGCTGTTCTGTTTTCGCCAGACTCATGTCCATCCTCAACGCCGACTTCCTACTCAACCTCCAGAAGGCGGCATCGTCGTCGTCGTCGTCGTATGCGGACTCTGCCCAGCTAGGCTCGGGAGGACTGCCGTCGTTGAACTTCGCGGCGATCTCGCAGTCCAACCACGCCGGATTCGCCGCGGATGCAGACGACGTTAGCCTGCCGGAAGCCTCCCCTGGAGCCTGAGGTATTGGAGGCCTCGGTGTACCGGGGGCCCTAGACATACAGGAAGTGCAGATAGAGTTGAATTGAAATGCGTGCATTGTAGCAGGAGTTGGTAATTTATGGCGAAGATGTCGAGCACCTGTGCTATATTCGTGAGCGCAGTGCCATTCGTTAAAGCGACTCAACGGCGTGCCCGGCGAGAACCCAGGAGCCGTCAAAGAGATGCACGGAAAGACGCAGAGGCAATTACACAGACAAGGATTTGGAGTGATGAGTGACGGCCGCGGCGGCAGGCCATCGCCATCCTTGCTACGGTCGTGAAGACTGCGAGGGCTGGTACTTGAACAAGACAAGAGCGGCTGTATGCTTATACTATACGGTGAAACACGTACAGCTGCCGAATGAAGAGGACGGGTGCGAAGCAGAACGGATCTCCATTCAATACGGGCCCGAGAGGTGCAACGCACAACAACTTCAGGAACTTAAGAACGGCGCTCGGAAGCCCTGCCATGGACCAGAACGTTCACACAAAAAGCGTCGCCAGTTATGGCAGGGGAACCGGATGTCTCAACTCTTCGAGAGCTGTCGTACGTCCCAACCTAGCGCGCGCGCAGTCGTATTATGTGCATAGCGACGCAGAGACGGAGAAGCGGTTGAGGGCGGGCAGCAGCCGTCGCGTTGCGAGGGCCAGCCAGGACTTCGCCGAAAACGCAAGCGACGACACGCGGTACGAGAACGCACGAGAGAAGAGAAGAGACTCATGCAGTAGTACAATGTCCCATTCCAGCCAGAGAGCAGAGACAGAGGCGTCGAACGACCGAACAACGACTCACAAAAAGGACAACAACGCGTGGGAGGTGCGGCCCGGAGCGTCCAAGTGGGCGTCCGACTCGGAGCCAGCTGCGAGACGTCAGCCGAGCGTCAGTTCTGCATTCGCGCTCAGCATGAAGGTCGCCACGGCTCCAAGTGCCAGCATGTACGAGTACAAAGACGTGGTCATCCGTCAGAGGTAGTAGGAAGCGCAAGCCTTTCTCGAACCAGGGCTGCCGCCAGCGCGCTGCGGTCGCCTGACGTAACGAGAGCGCAAGCGCGCAACTGTGCGATATCGTCGAAGGCCGAAGCACTGTGTCGCGAGGGCGAGGGGTGGCCGTCCAGGCGTCCCAGGCCACTGAATGTATTGAAGATGTGATGGTAACCTGTCCAAACCTAGAGCGTCGAGTTCAGTAGAGAAACAACAACATAAAGGGCAGCACCGCGCGGGTGGCCACACTGACCTTCGGACACATGCGTATGATAGAGTGGACTTGCCCAAAGTTCGTCGCTCGTAAGCAGGACGTTCTGTGGTCGACGACGCCATACCGGGCTCGAGTCCCCTTTCCAACCACGAGTACGACGAATTGAGGTGATTATGCGACACGACGCGACGCGAGGTGGAAGCGTGCATCCGGCCAGTACAATGTCGTCGCTGCCGACGAGGCACTGTGTCGCGAGGGGTAGCTCACCAGATACACCGGCCTATTCAAACGCATTGAATGGGGGGATTGACCTGTTGAAGGGTTGAACGTTGAAACGTCGAGCGTCAGCGAAGGGACAACAACACAAAAGACAACGACGCGTGGGAGACTGTCCCGGTTGGACATTGAATACTCACTTTCAGAATCAGACGCGAAAGGCTTCCGCTCCAACAAGGCACGTTGTATGATCGCCAGGTCAGCAGCGAGCAGAGGGCAAGGAATGCCCGAACATATTATGTGGTCAATCGCAGCGGGCGGTCCCGCAAGCGAAAGTCCTCTCCAAGCCGTAAATGTACCACAACGCGACGCACGTCGAACGTCGGGCCGAGCTCCATCGCGGTGGGAGCACGTCGCAAAACGGGGTCAAAGAGCCCCCTTCTAAACACGACGCGTCCAGACATCGCACCAGGAACCCCCGCACCGTAGCAGCAGTGAGCACGCTGCAGAACTCGGGCGAACAGCCATAACCTGGCGCTCCCCCAGCTCGAGTCCCGTTTCGCGATGGACAAGCTCCCACGGCGCACAGGACGCCTGGGCAGCTGACCGCGGAGGCCGGGCCACCCGTCCTGGGTGCCGTTACGAGAAGAGAGCGGCCTGTGTAAGGGACGGACGGGTCGGCCAGGACAGTGCTTGTTTGCGCTCGCTGTCATAGCACGGAACGGGACGAAGAACGTTAGGTCGGAGGAGGGACCCAGGGTGTACAGGCATGGAGGAGAGACGCGCGAGTCGGCGGTGGTGAATTTGCATAACGATGCAGAAGCTCGTAGACTTCGATGTATGGCGCGATGATACCGCACGCTGCCCGTATTTCAGTAGTGGCCACTGCCCAGGACGGTTCGCCGACCTGGTGGCACCGTGGCAGGAAGCGGCGACAGAAGGAAGATGGATGGAGCGGTGTAGCAGCGTATGAACCTTGTATTCAAGGGTCCCCGCGGGCGTTCTCCCACCGCTCGAGATACATACGGTACACATATAGCGTGCGTACGTACGTACGTGCATAGCATCGACTCTACCTGTATTCGGGCCCTGTCGAGATCTGGGGCGACGCTGGATGTTCGCGTTATCTGTGGGGTGGGCGATAGCAAGCACAGCCCGGAGCCGAGAACGGTGGAGCAGGGGCAGGGGGAAGTTGGACGTTTGGGGAGAGCTGGGACGATTGAGTCTGCGGGTCGGTAGGAGAAGCTCCGTGCGAGTTGGGAGGAGGCCTAGGTATGGCCCGAACGAGGCGGGACTAGGAAGTCGGTCGTTTCCAATCGGGACGGCTTGAGAGGCGGAAAAGTGTAGCGCACGCTGCGGTGGGCGGTAGAATATGAGGATACGACGACGACCGCAGCTGGAAAAGTCGAAAGCAAGCAAGGAGGACAATGGATATGTGTTTTATTGTGGGCTGAATTGGGGAGAGCAAGGACGTTGTTCCGGAGAGAGAGCAGTGCTTGAGCGCACTTGAGCCGACGGCAGAGCGCAGAACGTGTCGGACGTCACCGTCGCCGTGGCCACGCGAGCGTACCAGGCACTGGGCGGGATCAGCCGGGTGCCCAATATGGCAAGGCGAGCGCACCGGCTGTGATGTGAGCTGAACTCAACCGATCCTCGTCCTCGTCTTTTCTCTCCTCTTCCGAGTCCGGACCTATATAGCCCCCGCAGAGCCCCTCCCAGCCTTTCCTCCCCAGCCCTCCTCTCCTCTCATCCTCTGCTCGCTCTCGTCCTCGCTCTGCTCGCAACGCCCGTCCTACCGCCACTCCCACCGCTCAAGCCCACCAACTATCCATCCGCCATGGCCGTCTCCTCGCACCGCATCCACACCATCCACGGCGCGTTCGGCGCACCCTCCTGCTTCGCACCCTCCATGCCCCTCGCAATCAACCCCGCCCAGGCGTCCTCCTTCACCCGCATCCCTAACGTCTGTGCGCCCCGCTCCCGCCCGTTCCGCACAGGTCCTGGGCCAGCCGCCGCCGCGCCTCCCAGCCGCACAGCCCCTATGTCAGCCGCCCCGAGCATCATGGGCCCATCCCCCGCCTCTGGCAGCCG